>JAJKFI010000012.1:21585622-21624061 GCA_029204185.1 Lerista edwardsae | reverse complement strand
CCCCCCCCCACTGCATTGGTTGGGCGGGTAGGCGGAGGAAGATGCTTTAGCCACCTGCCTGCCCCACGGTCAAAGCTGGCTAGATTCAATCTCCTTGGGGGTGGGGCTGGCGAGCAGCAGAGCGGTGGCTGAAGCGACTCCCGTGTGGAGTGGCTCATCATGCAGGGGGGTGTATTGCATCGCTGCACCCCCAACCTAGCACCACCCACTGCCTGGGCCTTTTGCCTCCTTTGCCCCCCCCAGGTCCACCACTCAGGTCCACCACCATAAATGTTATGCAGCAGCTTTGGCAAATTGTTTATTTAATTGTTTGGTTTCAGCATAGCCTTCTTTTTCGGTTCCTTGTTTGCTGTTGCCATATGTATTTGAAGGAATAGTTCTGTGCCTTCACAATGCATGCACAGCTGAATAAGTGGGGCAAGTGGGGGTGGAATCTTGCATGCTATCTTTCTATAGTTGGAACTTGTATGATGGGAACTGCGCCCACGATAAAGTATTCCTAAGTAATGTGGAGTAAAGACTTTTGATGGTGAGAGAGCGGTCTGATATCTATCAAGGCTGTGGCAAGAAACTAATTGTTTGCTCTGACTTGGAGAACATGCACCTTCTTAGATTAGAGTTCCTCCGATCCATGGAGTTGGTGAGGGCCAGTGGTGTATTTAAGTCATTTGACACCTGGGGCCAATAAATTTTTGGCAACCCCCATATTACAAAATCATTGTTTTTATTTATATTTTTCACATTGTTATACCACCACCCTTCCCCCAAGGAGCTCGGAGTGGTGTACATGCTTCCTCCCTGTCTTTGGTCCTCACAACAATCCTGTGAGGTACAGTAGGTGCAGCTGAGAGACAATAATAGTCATGATATGAATGAATAATAATAATAATAATGGCTAGGAAACAAATGCAATGAATATTTCCCCACAAGCAATGGATGAACATCAGGGCCCTCCCCTGCTATTGCTCCCCTGCACATAGTACTCAGCAGGGGAGCCGACTTGAGTTCAACTTTGGGGGTGCCTGTAGCCACACACCCCGATGCAGCCATGCCGTGATGTAGCCACACTGACATAGCCATACCCACACAGCAGTAAAATGGCACCTTCAAATCTCTCGCTCGCCCTCCGTCACTCCCGCCATCTCTCACTTGCCCTCCGTCGCTCCCACCATCTCTCACTCGCCCTCTGTCACTCCTGCCATCTCTCGCAAAGAAAACCAGTAAGCCCGGGGCCAGCCCCCTCCTAGCCACAGCACACAAGCAGGACTGCTTTTTCAGTGCTGCTGGCTGGCTGGTTGGCTGCAAAGTTAACAATCTTGTCTGTGTTCTCCCAACCCAATCACTTCATCTAATCAGCATGCCACAGGCGGGACCTACGAGAAATCAATCCAATCCAAGGCCCATATTAGCCTTGGGACCAATGAAAAGGAGCGTTGGAATGCATGCCTTCCGGCACTGCAACAAACTGGAGAGGCCAAATGGAATTTGTGGAGGTTACTCGTGCGACCAGGCTGAGTGTTGAGTGGGCATGAGGGTGCTCCGCTCTGTGGGGGGGGGGCAGATATTGGGGGGCTGAGCTGAGCCACACAAGAAATTATTGGGAGGGCTCCTGACCCCCTGGCACCCACAAAGTCGGAACCTATGGTACTCGGTCACATACTGCCCCTGCATCTGGAGGTTCAATGTAGCCATCATGGTTAATACCACTGATAGACTGTAGTCCACTATGAATGTTTAGAATCCACTTTAAGAGTCATCTAAGCCAGTGACCAACAATATCCAAACCTCCCACCAGTGGTATCAGTAGGATTGGTGTCACCCAGTGTTGAGAGATTCCCTTCTATTTTAATCTACTTCAGACCAATCTCACAGGTTTTTTAACCATCTCTGCAGGTACGCTACCATAAGCCCCGAACAATTACTTTCATTTAAAAGGTTTATTTTAAAGATGAATTCAACAACAAGAGCAAAATTGCTCAATTTGTTCATAGGAATACATAAGATTAAACTCTTAATAACCAGGGTAACTTAGATCTTAAGTCTCAGCTTTACTCTCTTTCTGGTCTTCTCTTGCAATGCAGATGGAAGCACCTTCTCCTTAATTCTGGGCCTTCTCTTGTTCTCTGTCCAGCAGAGCTTCATTGCAGGGTGCAGCCTCCAAGGGAACGAAGCTCTTTGTTCTCATTTGCTTTTGTTACTTCTGCAGCTTTTTTAGGACCTCCTCTTTTATCACAAGGCTAGCCTCATGTTGCGTAAGGACGCTCATAAGGTCCAATTTCAGTTTAGTTGTTCTTTCCTTCAATTGCAGCTGCACTTCGTTATGCAGACTGTTGCTAGTGTTCTCTTTGGCGCCAAAAACATCTGCAATAAGCCTGAATGGTTTTAAAGTTATAGTACCTTTTCCCCCTTTAACCTCTTCATTGCCTTCCAACTGCTTTTGCAGGTCTGTCACTGGGTTCCTGAAGCTAGGAAAAAGCAAGATGTCCCCTACAACATTCCCTGTCCTGGATTCCAGGCTCTTTTCACACTCACACATTTTTTTTACAACAGTGAACCTTTGAACTGTGCACAACATTGATTCTCTTGACACCTGATTTGGTAATTCATAGTGTCATCCCCTTTAATTTCATTTATTTTACAATAGAACAATACAGATCACCCAACAAATCAGTAACCAGCAATAAATCCAGTGTCATCAATGGCCAACTTGATGACAATCACACAACTGAATAGGAGTTCTAGTATTTGCTCTGATACATGGAAAAAAGGGTGCTGATTCATAACAACATGCATTTATTTAACCCCAACAGAATATTTGTAAGAGGCTAAGAATCTGACCTGAAGATGATCTCACAGATCATTGGCAAACTTTTGAGAATGTCCACAGAGCCTAATAAGAAGGGAGAACACTGAGCCACAAGTATATAAAACCACAGAATCTGACATTGGCCTCAAAATTCTACATTCTGAGAATTGCATTTATCTTTTTTTCTCTCTCTCAACATTTTATAATCCTTATAACTGAAAGTTTCATTGAAAGCATATAAGCACTGTTCAGTGAAATCTCAGATGACAGTGAAGTCAGCAGTCAGGTGCTAAGGCTAAATAAATGTATATATTTATAAATTTATATATTTATAAGGCTAGATAAAGTTATACAAGTAAGGAAGACTATGCAGATTTAGTGTACAGGTTACAGAAGTACAATTTTTCTTTTCCGGAATTTGAGGAACGTTAACATAGAATCTTTTTGATATTTTCCCCACCTCCCATTCCTCCCTGCCCAGTTTTGTCCCTTCCCCCTCCCCTCACCTTTGCCCCCTCCCCACCTGTGCTGCCGCCTTACTTGCTCCAGCAGGTCTGGGGGGGGGCGGTCAATTGACAGATCAGGAGCCTCACTGCCTCTTGCTTCTATGCACCATCAGCAACCATTTTACGACAGCAGGAACTCTGTTCTGTTGTAAATGGTAGCACACAACAGCCCAGTCCCAAACAGGATGGGCTGTCCATGGATAACTGACATGTATGGCTAAATGTGAAGACAATAATGGAATACATGGAAGTTAAAATCTTCCTTTTATGAATTGGAACGATTTGATACGTACAGATAAGGTACCCAGAATCATGTTTTCTGATAGTAGATACTATCTGCTTTTTCAAGAGAAGCTATATCAGTTGAATAAAGTATGCCCCTTGGTGGTGGTTGTAAATTATGGTACATAATCCACACTACGCCTATATATTGACAGAATATAAATGCACAAATGGAGGAGCAAAAAGAGGGCAAGTGTGAGAGTAAGTATGCATTCACATGCTCTTGGTGGATTTTTACAGGAACTTTCTGCAGTGCATAATGATATGCAAATATCTCAGGATCAAAGGTAAGTCAAAGAAAACTGGCATTGAGTAGAATAAGTCAGCTCAGCTAGCAGCCTAACTACATGACAGACCCACAGGCAACTTCAGAGCTGTCAGCTTCACTGCCTGTGGAGCTCACCAAGGAGCCAGATGCTGCGGCTGGAAGAATATTCTCCACAGCTTGGCATCTGGGCTCCGTGATGGCCTTGTGGCTCACGTGTCAAAACTGGAGCTCTCATCCTGCTGTTGGAGATGGACACAAAGGAAAATAGGCTTTGCCTGTATTAAAAATAAATTGGCAAGCCAATTTCAAAGTCGGCTTCCACCTGCCACTGTTCAGGAACTACAGAATATCAGAAAGACCAACTCCTGCAGCTCAAGTTCACTGTAAAAATATAACTGTAAATTCATGTATTTTTTTTAATTCCTCGCTCATAGTTGCAGCTTATTTTCACCATAGGAGTAAAGGGTAGGCATGCTGTGCATCGTTCTGCATATATGGTGGCATACCCATACGTATCTGTACAACAAACGGTGTATAAAAAACAATATTTACCTGAATGAGGTAGAACATAAATATAGAGAGGTCCACATTACTGAGGAGCAGGAAATTAAAGTCATTCTCTTCATTGTAATTTTAAAATATATTGTGGCTTGAAATTTACATGGCTGTCCTTTAATATATTTTGATCTTTAATTACAACTGTGAACAAAATTGGTTCTAGTTTGCTAGCCAACTCAGACCCTTTGGATGAGAATATACCCTGTAGATTTGATTCCATGCATTGGTGTAATGTGGTCATTGCTTGGATGAACTATGTGTAACACTTAACTGCCCCTTCCCAGCACATCTTACTTTGTAGAAAAAGCACTTGGGAGGATGGATTTTTACCCACTGTAAATATTTCAGTAGAATTCTGATAATTAGATAACAGAAGCTATCTGTATGAAGGGCTCACAGAACTCTTAGCATTTATCCTTCTGAGAAGTGAGCTGTATAATCAGGAAGAGCATGTGAAAAATTGACACACACAACTTGCTATCTACATTCAGAGAGAGAGAGAGAGAGAGAGAGAGAGAGAGAGAGAGAGAGAGAGAGGTTTGCTATTATTGTATACAAATTATAATAGTATTTTGCATGCAGGCATATCTAAGTTTATCCAAATCATCCCTGTGCCATTCTTAGCTTTAAAATACAATGTCCATCCTTAGTAAAACCCAAGTTCTGGGCATGAGTTAATCATCAATTATCTACATCATATAATTTATAGTATTTCCTACCAAGAGTCTGAACATACAGCATATCTGAGACAGACACTGATGTTCCAATGAAGATATTCTGCCAAAGCATTACATTTAATCAGCGGCGATCCTAGAGGGAGGTCAGCGCCAGGGGGCATACCTCCAGGGGCGCTCCCCCAGCAAGTGCCACCCCCTGCATGCCTGCACTTCATAGCCATGCTAGATAGTTTCTCAGACCGACCCAACAAAGGTCCGCTCGCCCCTCTGAAAAGGGATGGGCCGGCCCTTTGGAGCGAGCTTGGTCGCTCTGAGAAGGGGGCTTCCCGGAGTGACCCAGACATCCGGGGCAGGCGGCGTGACTACCCACTCTCCCCCAGCCCAGGGCCCAAGGCATTTGCCTCCTTGCCACTGCTCAGGTACGCCACTGCATTTTAGTAGTCCTCCTTTTTCAACTTTTCCTCATCAAATTTTGATCTTTCTTTGGCTATTGTTTTTGGCACATCTGCACCATAGAGCTAAATTGGATGAACTGTAGTTTAGTGTGGGGTGGAGCCTAGGGATTTCTAACCCAGGATTCTCATTAAATAAAAATTTCAAGTACATTTTGGTAAGCCACAACAAGTGGATATAAAACTACATTACTTGTAATTCACAAGAAGAAAAGAGAAATGGGAAGCAGGTGAACCTAAGTTCTTGGCTGACTTTATCTAAATCAAGTACTCTGCTGCAAGATGGCTGAAATCTGTTTCATGGATAGTGGTTGCATTCAGGACTTTGCCTGAACCCTGAATCTCTGATAGGAGTCAAGTCAGCTTCGGGGTGCAAGATTGATGGACTCAGTATGTACGTACAAATGAATTCTTACTCCAGACAAGAATAACAATCCATTTGTACACATGCATTGTTGGTTGTTGAAATGAGTTTTGTTGGTTGAGGAATTTGCTGATCTGGTATTCATTCAGTTTTAGATAAGATTATATTATCCTCTTAACAATCAGGTTCAGGGGGGTTCCCTTTAGAAGTCAGGGTTAAGGACTTGGACTGGAACCTTGGACTTAAAGCAGCTTATAAATTGAAATTTCGTGCTTATGAAATAACCTAACAACCAATCCTTCCCTTTCCCTCACCATAGCATGCAGCTGCACCAAAATGCTCTACGTGTTATGGTAAGGGGACAAAATATTATCCCTTACCTCCCTGTAAGCCTCCCGCTCGTCAATGGGTCTTCTCCACCTCATTAGCTGGTGCACATCAGAGAAGAAAAAGAGGTTGTGTCAGGAGGCTTAGAAGGGGACAGCATCCCGTACAAGTCGCCCACATTGTGTGCTACCCCTCCCACCCTACCCCTCTACTGTTCCACCTCCGCTGCCAACTCGCTATAGTTATTGGCTGCTCTGTTGTCCATAGGCACATGTGCTGGGTTCCTGTAGCCTCTTCTGTGGCCACACTCCAGTGGCCTGGAAACACATGGTTCTGCTGGCTTTTGTGACTCCAGACCCCAGCAAAAGGATTGGGGCATAGATGGGGTTAATGGGAACTGTACATAAAACCATGCACTTCACTGGACTTATAGAGGGGGCATTTCTCCTATAAGAAAATGCAATAAAGTGGGAGTAGTAATTACAGAGAGTGGCATGCAATCCTGAATTTATAGAAATTAGTATGCAGCCTGCCATGACGTGAAATGAGAAATTCATGTTGGGCAGTGGAGAGCCAGTGAATTCGGGCGGTGGTGGGGTGTTACTCCATGCCCATCTGCCACCTTCCACAACCTGCCACCTCAGTGGAGTCCAGTCCATTTAATTCTCTTCTTGTGCTATAGTAGTGGAAGGAAGGCTTACCAGAGCCTTCTTAAGTGGTGGCACAGGATGCTGAGGGAAAGAGGTAAGTGTCAGGAGTCAGTGTTTAGTCTCTCAAGTATTCTAGTTAATAACAATAATGCCAACATTGATTATATTGTAATAGTAATGATGATCCTTTAAGAGAACATCAATCTCTGGGAAAGGAAGGAAGTGCAAACAGGCCCAATAATGACAAAATCTAAGTATTTGGGATGTTCCTTTATTTCCCTTTCTTTCTTTAAGAGAAAGAAAACATGTAGCCGTGGCTGCAGCAGTATATGACATATGTGCAAAGGATTTTTGTGTCCATTTCCTCAAAAGATGAGGGCTTAAATGTGGTAAAATGCGTAATGGGAAATTATAATGGAAGACCCCCTGTCTGCTCAGGGTGGCCAGGAATACTTCTTAACAGCTTCACCAGGTTCACTAATGACAAAGTTCCTGGAGACATTGCACTCAACTCTGAGTAATTCATTCTGTAGTTACTTCCAGATTAGACTAGAGTGCACTGTAATGTACGCAAATAACTGCCTTTGGAAAGTATTCAGAAACTTTCACAGGTTAGAAAGCAAATAAGCAGATTTGTTATCTGGGGGAAGGAATCTAGTTTGTGTCATTCTGGTGCTTTTTTAGCTGTACTGGTTCCCAGTTCGCTTCCAATCCAATTTAAAATATTGTTCTTAACATTTATGTCCTTGGACAGTCTGTTAATGACCGTCACTTTCCATACCAGCCAGCTCAGCATTCAACAGCCGAGATCCTGCGGAGAATCCCATGTCACCTGATGTATAGGTATGGGGCCAAGTGACTGCCATGCCACGTTTGTGGAACATCCACCCAAAGATGTCCATCTGCTCACTTTGCTGTTGACTTTCTGCTGTATGACTAAGACATGGCTTTTTAGGGTTGCCTTTGGACTCAGTTGATGGGGAATTTATGTGCTACCACTATTCTATTATCATTGTTTTCTTCTGCTCTCCATGGATGTGTTAAAATCTTGTCATTTACTAGTTATCTTGAGTGTGTTTTCTGATGGGGCATAATGGTAAGTAAATTAATAAATAAATAAATAGATATTACTCATATTCGTGTGACTAAACCTGTAGACAAAAAGAAAAATACCAAATGTGTACAAATACATAACAAGCTACATGTCTTACAGGCCAATCCAATCCCCCACCATTTTATGCCACGCTGATGGAGCACATACAGTGTGTGCATGGGGGGGGGCAGCAATCAGGTGGCCAGTGAGAGACAAGCAAAACTCTTATTTAGAAGTACTTTTTAAGGAAGTATGGGCCCTATCCAGAAGGCCCTTAGTGCCAGTGGACGTGCTTTATGACACATTCACAACATTTTCACCAGCGATACATTTCTACGACTGTGCTGGAGTGGCACTCATTCAGTGCCAGGCCCCAATGTGAGTCGGGGTGGGACCCAGCAGTGGCTTCCATCACCAGGTCTTATCCCCGGCGGTGGCTCAGGCAGCCTAATAGGGCTGCTTGATTCACTGTTGGCAAAATAGCTGGCAATGAGCTGAGGAGTGCCACTGTGGGTGACAAAGTTCTCCTGAGGAGCCTCTGGCGGCTGCCCGGCTCCTGTAGGATGTGGCAGTCGCCATTTTGGTACCCCTGCTCCTGCAGGAGCCAGTGAGTTCAGGACTGGGCTCTAAGAGGGGTGTGTGTGTGTGTGTGTGTGTGTGTGTGTGTGTGTAAAATCAGTTTTCCTATAAAGTGATAGGGATGCTGGTAAACACTGAATAGTATTGAGATGCTTCTGTAAGGTAACCCATTGCAGTTTCTGCCAGGATTCGTGGATTGCAGCTGGTCTGCCCATCTTGTGAAGATGGCATGAAAACTTGCAAGACAAAAAAGGGAAGAAAAAAGTAAAGAGCCACATTAGTTATCATCATATCAGTCTTTATCCTCTGGGATGTTAGTTTTACACAGTCCCATTGAACCCATCAAACTCCATCCCACACCATCTGTTCTAGAGATACCACTTTCCCATTCTCAGAAGAGTCGGAGCATGGCTGTCATTGTTATGCACCTCAGCTTTTAAATAACTGAGTATATTATAATTACTGTGTAATGCTCAGGCTTGTAATATTCAAAACAAAAGCCTCCCCCCCCACACTGCACTGACATGTTGTGGTGTGTGCCACCAAGCAAGTTGAACCACAGTATGGGTCCGATCACATTATTTAAAAGTAAAGTGAGTACTTTTTAAAAAATGTAACCTGTCTAGAAACCATATAATGTCTTTTAACTTCTTAATGGTTTAAAATGCAATTCACCAGCTGACGTTTGTACACCAGCTGAAGTTTGCAGGCTACAGTACTACACAGCAGCATGGTGCAAAATCTTAACAAGTTTCAGCAGTGGTTGCCTCCACTGCATTCATTCAGAGTGAATGCTCAGGAGGCTGCATCTTTCTCCTTCAGTGGTAGAGGAGTTAGAGGGAGGGAGGAAGTTGCACAATGGGGCACACTTCCTACAGGTATCATACAGGCAGATAATAGGTCTCTGAACTCCTAGAATCCTGCAGGTGGTGTTGATCTCACATTTCAGCACTGACCACCCCCCCTTGCACAGAGGTTTGAAGCTCAGTACAGAGTGAGGAGGGCTATTGCCCTCTCTTTTCCCCTAAAGGGCAACCCCATTGGTGGCAACCAGTCAGCTGGGAGAAAAACACCCCACAAATTGGTACATGCTGGAGTGGGGTGGGGCTTCTTCACTGGCTGCTCTGAGGATCTCATTGCTGCTGCCACTGTTCCTGGCATGTTGACTGCCTGTCATCTTCCTGCCTCTCCCCATCTAGAGTTTAATTTCCTGTCTGCACTAATATTTCCTTCACAATGTCTTTTTAACTGGAATTTAACATCTCTTCTCTTCACCCCTGCGCAGTCTTTCTAGTGGCTGTTGCTAGTGGCTGTTGCTGGCGGTCTGCCTTTTTTTTAGATTGTGAGCCCTTTTGGGACAGGGAGCCATTTAACTTTATTATTACTATTTGCCTGTAAACTGCTTTGTGAACTTCATGTTGAAAAGCGGTATATAAGTACCTGTTGATTGATTCTAGTGTCCAGAACTCCAAAATTGATTTCTTTAAACTTTTGGGTTAAGAAGGCAAATAGCTACAGATTTTTATTTTATTCATTTTACTTATTTATTTAAAATTATACCCTTACACCTTAAAGGGTTAGTTAAAAAATTACAAATAATAAAAGAAAAACCCACAGCAGGTTAAAAATCGGAGTCCCCTTTTCCTTTGAGACTGCCACCTGTACTCCTGACATTACTACCACCACTACTACTACTACTATTAATATAACATTTTCTAACAAAAAAAGTTCACAGAGCAGTTTATAAAGCAAAATAAAAGTTTTTTCTGTTTGCAAAAGGCTCACAATCATAAAAAGATACAGAAGAAGTACCAGAAGAGCATCATTTGAATATAAGAGGAGCATCACTTGAAAAACAAAACAATGCCTCTTTGTCCAGCTAGCTGCTGTAGGAAACCTGCTTATCTTGATCTCAAGCCATATTGGACTTTATAGTGATGATCAAAATTGTTGGTTGTTTCTCTGCTCCTTTTTCCTGTTGCATAGCTACTGTGTCAAACCAATGCTTTTCCAAGAAGGCATAATTCAGATTGTGCCACTTTTAATTGTCTTGTATATCAGGAAAGCTAAAATTGGAAATACTTAACTTCCGTAATTCGGGTTATTGTCAAAAAAATGAAAAAGGTCAGAGAATGTGAATGAAGCAAAACTGAGGGCAGCAACACTTTGTGTGGCTATGTAGAAGGATTAACAAGGGAGGGTAGGAAATATATGTATTAATCACAGAAGATACATTGCTTAGCAAAAATATAGTACAGTAATTATAAATGAACACTTTGCCTGTTGGCATTAGATTTTAGTAAAGTAGGGATTAGGGTGACCAAGATGCTAGCACAGTTCAGTTAAGGATTAATTCAATAAAATAATGAGCCTGAACCTACTGTTGATCTGCTTGCAAAACTTGTAATCAGGATGGATAGTCAAAAATCTGTGCAATATTAGAATGACCCACCTCTACCCTGTTCAGTAAACTTCTGTCAGAGTTGGGGTCCAATGCAGGGCGTTCCTGTGAGGCCCCCACTCACCAAGAAGAGTACTGTTGGTGCTGCACACAAAGCATGGCACATGGAAACAGTTGGTGGTGATATAACGTCACCACCAACTGCTTCCAGGTGGCCCATTTTGGGTTGTTGAGAAGAAGAGGCAGGTGGGAGGGCCCAAGGTAAAGCTACTCTCCTCACTCCACTGACCTGTAGCCCATAGAAATCCCAGCTGCAGCACCAGGTGATATGCTCGCCCGCAAATGTGGGGCCTCCTGAAGCATGGGGCCCGATGTGATGACATTGGCTTAAGGCCTGCCCTGTACTGCAATGTGTGATTTCTGTAGATGTGTCATGACGCACAACTTGAGCACAGAGCTGTGGCTGTGATTTAGTTCTAGTATCAGGCAACTACCTACATGTAACATCTACTGTAGTGACACTAGCTGAAGGATGCATGGCCTTGTTCATAGCTACTTCCAAACAATTTAGTGGGGCAAAAATCAGTAGCCTTGTGTTGGCAATATGCTCACTGAAGACTTCCTCTGCACATAGTTTTTCCTGGTTGAATTGAGCCATAGTCTTTATAGAAATCGGGGTCCTCAGTAGGCATATAGTATTTTTATTTATGTATTGGATTTTTATACTGCTTTTCTGACAACCTACAACAGCATACAACATAAAAACATCAGAATGAAATATAAAATTAAACCCATTAAAAATAAAAATAAAAGAGCAGATTAGCATATAAAAATGTAAAGCAGCATAAAGGTTAAGAAGGGTCCCTAGGGAGTACCTCCCTCCACAAAAGCCAGGCTAAAGTGAGAGGTCTAAAGAAAGACCCCACTGGAAACCATATACTGAGAAAGCTGCTCTTAGATCTTCTGGCAGCTAGTTCCACAGGTGGAGCCCAGGTCTACCTGGGGCTGCTTCTGGTGGGTAGACCTGGGCTCCCATGGGGGCACACTTCTATTGGGTGCCCCGGGCGCCATTGTGACTAGGTCCGCCCCTGGGCAGTGGTATTCAAACTTTTTAGACTGGGATCCACTTTTTTAGAATGGTACTTGTGTCAGGACCCACTGGAAGTGATGTCATGGCAGGAAGTGACATCTTCAAGCAGGAAGTGCTTTCGTTGTAACATAATAAAATGACACTCCTGAAATGCAAATGGGCATTCTTGGACTGCAGCAATTGTACAACCATGAAAGATCCCTGACAGAAAGCAAGACTTGGACAAAATATGATGGAAAAGCACTGAACTAAAAACAAAATTAAAAGAAACCCTAACTTGAAAATTCAATCTGTTAACGCTCACAAATGGAATGTAACAAGAGTAAGGTCTGCAGATTCCAAGATGGCTGTTCCCAGCTTTCCGCGATCCACCTGACATCAGGTTGCAATCCACCAAGTGGGTCCCAACCCACAGTTTGAATACCACTGCTGTAGGGGATGTGCAGGAATATAAGGGGGTAACCATATGGGGGTAAAAATTCTAAATATTGTGCTACCATCTGCTACAATTTGAAATATTGTACTGTGGTCTCCTCTATCTCTCTCTCTTTCTTCACAATGCCATTGGTATGTTTTCTTTGTCAGTTTTATTGGCCAAGTCCTGTGGTACCCTTTATGACTGCAGTTGTAGCTGCACTGTTGTAACTGCAGCAACAATGCTGCAAAAGGCACGCTGCTGCATGGACTGAGAACATGCAGTGGAAGCTGCCGGCTGCTCCCACACGATCTGACGGACTCTACCAAAGTAAGAGTGATGGTGGGGGGAGCATTTCATGTGTGGGGAGGAGGCATTCCTGGGAGGACTAAGGGAGCTAAGTAGGCATGTCAAGGAGGTAACCTGGCACAAGTGACCTGCATTGGGATGCTATCTGCTCTGGAGTCTCCCGACACACCCCTTCGAACTTGCACCGGCTAGATATCTGGCACAGATCCGAGGAGACCCTTAAGTGATCGCGTGGCTTAAGGAAGATTGCATGGCTTGAAGGGAAATATTTTCCCTTGCCTCTCTCAAGACTTCTGATTGCCCCCTCCCATCATAGCATATAACACTGCCTGCTTTGGTGTGCCTGCATGCTGTAGCATGGGATAGGATTGGATTGGGCAGTACAGTATGTGTCAGAATGTACTTAAAAGAAAAGACAGCTGCATATCTATAATATTGCAATACATTGGCATTGGATTTATTGAAAAATCTCAGACTGCATGCATATTTATTTGTCCCCATGTACAGGAAATAGTATTCTCAGTTTTGTTGACTATGCTTGCCTATTACTCATATTGAAATTATTGCCACAGAATGTTAATTGTGCTGCTATTCATCATTGTGATGTGAAGTGAAGAAAAAAGCCCCCTTTCCATACTACATTCCATGTATGTACAATCTTTGTACAGAATACACATGGTGGTTAATCTGTATGCTAAAGCAGTTACTAACATGTTACATCTAACACGTGTTCAGCAGTTCACGTAAGTTTTATTCTACATCCCCATGTTGATTTAGAAATGAAGACAGGTACAGTTATTCATTTAAAAAAAGCATGTATACATTTCTGGCCACTTGTATATTCATAGAACATAACATGTGATTAGTCATTTTTTATTCATTTCACTCATGCACGTTGCTATAGACATTTTTGGTCTCCAGAGCTCTTTAAACTACTAAAAGAGCTTTCATGGAGCCCTACCAACTTGTGCACAGAGTTTCAGGATGCTCCAGAGCGCTGACACATGTGAGGAATTGTGCAGCACTGAGCCCAATGCCAAATACTGGTAAAGAGCTGGATCAGGACAGAAATGAAGGACAGCCGTAATCAGGGGAGGTGGGAGGGATGGACAAGCCAAGCGGGCAGGGGGCAGATGGTGACCACTTATGGTGTGCTCATAGACCCCTAGAGCACTTTTGAAAAATGCCATAGATCATGCTTCTGCTGAGATGTAGTAACATTGTTTTCTCTCAAGTTTTCTTTTGCCACCTGCTACAAGGTTAAACAAGAGTTTGAACAAATGTTAGAAGTAATGTATTATGTAATGTTACTTTTAAATTGGTGACTGGAAATTATGTGATTTCGTTAAACGGAGTAGAGATGTGGGAGGAACGGGGTTTTATGTGGGTGAAAGAGATTGATAGCAAATCAACCAAAACAATTTGCGATGCTTGGATCTTGGATGAGATTCTGTGTGTTGCAGCAAGGGAGAATAATTAATCAAATCAGCCAGAAGGCCAAATCAGACTTCTCTGTTGTTGTTTTTTCTTCAGTACATTTCAAGGACTTTGAGAGCATAGTTTTGATGATGTCAGTGACTAAATAGCTGCTAACTTAAACTTTTCAAGTCACTAACCCATTTAGTGGGTTGCAACCCGATTTTTGGTGGGTCACAAAACTGACAAGCTTAACTGAGAAGGAAAATATAGAGCCCTAAGGAAAGTGAAACTGAGCTTCATATTAATGTTTGCTTATGGGTAGGCAACCATGCCTTGAAATTGGGCTATCACCAACTTGGACAAAATGCACATCTCCACTTCGCTCCTAAATGGAATTTGATTAAGTATTCACAGGCCCTAAACTCTTTCTTTCTGATGGTTTCTTTTGACTTAAACATTAAAAACCATGACTTGCATTAAAAAAAATCAAAAGAGTAGGTTAAAAGTAGGGTTGTGGAAGATAAAAATAATAATAATACATGTATTTATATACCGCCTTTCTTAAGATCACTAGATTTCTCTAATGACTGTAACTCAAGGCGGTTTACATAGGCAGACTTTTATTCACAAACCCGAAGGTTTTTACAATTTACAGAACTGTTCTATCTTTCAAGAACAGCACTCATACAGATCTTTCTGTCTGGATTTAGCCTTCTTTCTTAGCTGCCCGTCTGTCTTCTGCTGGCTGATAAGAGGCTTCCCTGCTCCCACCAGAGACACAGCTGACTTCAGCACACTCCTCCTCCCACGAGGCAGCTGGAACTCAGCTTTTAATCAGCCGCAGTTTGCAAGGTCTGCTGCTCACAGAGACTTCCGGTAGTCTCAAGCTCACGACCTTCAGATCTTTAGCTGTTATCTTCGGGCAAACGGAGGCATTAACCCTCTCAGCTAAATCTTCTGCCCAACACAACATTGATGACACAACATTTGACACAACATTTTGTCCAATCTTGCTATCCTCTGATAATTTTTATTTACAATCCCCCCAAAAACAATTTATCTGAACATCAGTACTAAATTTATTGACACTCATCATGCTTATTGCTTACAATTTGTGACTGCAATCCTATGCATGGTTGCACAACTGTAAACCCTAATTATTAGGGTTGCCACATGATTAAAGCATTTGCAGTAGATTAATTGCTTGAGTTTTAGTCGATAAATCAATTTATTACAATATAGAAATTTATACATGAATATAACACTGTTCCTGAAGAAAAAGAATGCATACTCTCCTTGTTTTTAGTCACTGCACGTATGTTCCATAGTACACATCTAGAGCAGTGATTTTCAGCCTTTTTCATCTCACGGCAAACTCAAGGTACTAAAAATTTTCAAGGCACACCCCATTAGTCAATTGGCAATGCACACTGCACTGCCTATAGGGGACTCATATCCTCCAATGGCCCTAGTAATAAATGGCCGTACCCCAAACTCCTGCAGCATACCTGAAGACCATTCACTGCACATTCATGTGCCGTGGCACACTGGTTGAAAATTGCTATCTTAGAGGCATTTCCTCATATGTATGTGTTGAGAGAAACAAATATATTTTCTAAGGTTGTTCTTACCAGCTACTGTGTATGTATTAAAAATAATTAACTTTTTTTTTTAAGTCTGCACCCCAGTTGTAATTGGGAGCAGCGTTTTAGTTGGTTGAAATATTTTAATTGATTCATCTAGCCCAGTGCTCTTCAAGTGGTGGGTCACAACCCACCATAAAGAACAAGAAGGGGCCATTCCCCCTTGACCTCCCAGATAGGACACATGCCACTAAATTCCCGTTTCACCATGATTGCTGCAATGCTGCTGGGTCCTCACCCCTGCAGGCACTTATATTAGAGCGTCTTCAAAGTCTGAGTAGGACTCAGCCAATTAATTGACTGAACTTTTCAGATCCACTAATGGTTATTATTTGTACCCTACCCACTCAGAAAACTTGGCAAACTACTTGCAATCTGAAGGCTAAAATGACCCATGATCCTAAATTGGCAATTCTCTGAAGAGGATTAACGATCAAGGGTTATGTCAATCTTGGTCTTCTGTTAAAAGAAGAATACCTGTGCAAGACAGGGAAATTTTTGCTAATCCCTCCTTTTGTCTCCAATCTGCAATGCCCCTGGTGTATCACTGTAGCAAAGGGCACAATCCTAACCTTGCAGTGTTCTTTCTGACCTCCGCTGGCACTGATTGCCATAAAGCAGTTAAGCGCCAATTATAAAATATGCTCCAACAGCACACTACTTAGCTCACTGCTGGGAACCCCAGTGGGCAGGCCAGCACCTTTCTGCCCAAGCCATCACATCCCCTGCTAGAACTAATAAGTCATTTTGTTTTAATATTGACACTGGCATGCTTTCTGACTGGCTTAAAAGAGGGGTCTGCTTCCCACTTCCCTGTCCTGCTTGTTCCCTTTTCTCACATACCTTGCTCAGTGGGACTCATGAGAGTCAGGTGGTACTGTGTGTCTGCTCTGCTGGCAGCATCCAGGCCTGTGAGGCCTCAGGTACATGCATTGTCATCACTAGTGAGCTGGGACGGGTGTCCCCCAGCAGGTCTGCTCCAACTGCCACCAACTGGCTTTTCCAGGTTTGCTCAGGGGCAAAGGTCAAGCCAGGCTGCAGGGCTGCACAGGAAGGGGTGTATTGTCACGTGTGTGACCATATACATATTCTATATGGCAGTGGTATTCAAACTTTTTAGACTGGGACCCACTTTTAGAATGGCACTTGTGTCAGGTCACACCAGAAGTGATGTCATTAACCTGGAAGTGATGTTGTGCCAGGAAGTGACATCATCAAGCAGGAAGTGCTATCATTGTTACATAATAAAATGACACTGCTGAAATGCAAATTGGCATTCTTGGACTTCAGCAATTGCACAGCTATAAAACCTCCCTGACAGAAAGCAAGATGAGGACAACTATTCATTAAAAGCACTGAACTAAAACAAAATTTTTAAAAAACTCTCACTTGAAAATGCAAACTGTTAATACTCACAAAAGGTATATAACAAGAGTAAGGTCTGTGGTTTCCAAGATGGCTGCTCCCAGCTTTCTGCGACCCACCTGACATCAAGTCGCAACCCACCAAGTGGGACCCAACTCACAGTTTGAATAACACTGCTATGTGGTACAGTTTTGAGTATCCCTTATCTGGACTGCTTGGAATAGGAAGGCATCTGGATTTTGGATTTGTCTGGATTTTAGAATAATTGCATAAATATATAGTAATGATAAATGCCTTCTTTTGCTCTTTTCACTGTTACCTATGTGGTTGTCTGCTGGCCTCTTTTGATGTTTTTCAATAATGAGTCACACCACAGAGCAGAGAATGGAACTTACATCCTGTACGTGAAAATCAGCACAAGACCTTCCCGTGTTCACACTACGGAAAGTTTTTAAAAAGTCTTTGAAAAAACTGACTGGATTTTGGATGTCCAGATAAGGGATCACCTACCTGTAATACAGTTGGTTTCTTTGTACATCGTTTCAGTTAACGTTGCTGTTTCCAACACTGAGGACTTCCTGGACAACTCCAAGATAAAATCTCACTGGTGTTTTAAGTTAACAGCAGTTTAGAGCAGTGTTCTTCAAACTGTGGGTCGGGACTTACTTGGTCTTCCTCTAACTTATAAAACAGGGTGCAAAATTCAGTGCCCAACATGTGTGTATTAAAATGATTTCACAGCACTAAATTCTGAAGGAATAGAGTAGAAAAAGCTGTTGTACAGTTACTCCATTATCAGTCATTCTCCAGCATTTTTTAATTCACATGTACCCTGTAAAGTAGATCAGTGTTGTTTCTATACTGCTGATGCTGTGGGAAGTGGGCAGGCTGAGGGATAGTGGCTGAAGTGAGATTTGAGCTGAGGTTTTCCTTGTTCTGAGATCATACACTTTTCCACTGTGGTGCACAGTTATAGAGGCCTGTCAGTGTGAATAACTTGCACAGTGAGAGTACAAACCTAGTTAGCCACGTGTGAAATCTGCTTGAAAACATCTGTTTGGAGTTCAGTTTTCTAACCTTGAATGACAGCTTTCCATAGAATATCTGACTGCATCAACCAGATTCAGAAGTGCTTTAGTTCCTTCAGTATCTCTCCCTCCAAGGACACAAAAAGACCATTGGCCTTTTCATGCTATGTGCCTCTTCTTAATATTATGCTGTATCATGTGACTTTTTAAACCTGAGAGGGCAATCCAAGGCACATTTGCACCTCATTTCGAGTTGGGGAGGCCGACGCACTAATGTGCACCAGCCTCCCTGCACCACTTTCCCCCAACAACAGCGAGGAGGTGAGACTAGTGGTGGTGGGGTGGATGGGGAGAGGATGTAACAAAGATGCTTTGGGGTGGGGGAAGGGTGGACCCATGGGTGGACCGGCCCGGAGATGGTGGTGGGGCAAACCTGGCCAACATAGGCTAGATCCAAGCTCCTGTCCCAGGCCTGGTCAGCGTTACATGGGGCCTTTGAATTTGCAATTTCACTGGCACAGATCTGAGTAGCCCTATTGGGATGGCACCACATGATATGGGGTAAGGGGAATTAATTCCCTTTAACTCCGAGTTGCATGGCTTCCAGCCCCAATGCCACACTAGATACCAGGCAGGCAGGTTGACCTCCCTGTTCCAGTGTGAGTTAGGATTGGGCTGTGAGTTGTGTTTTTGGCCATTCCTGCGTACATGTGTTTTACTTATGGTGATTTGGCCCAGAAGACTTAAGTTACCACAAGAATACAAGAGTTTAATTCCCAAAGATCCAAGTATTGTGAAAAAGCACAGATTCCAGAAATATATAAAATCCTTTCTGTTGTAACTAGTCTGTATATCAAAAATCTAGCTGCATTTTGAATAGTCACAGAATTTTCAGGTTAGCATTCTTCTTGCAAAATTGGGGTTTCCCTTCCAAATTTTGCTGTCGTGTTATAATATTGTATATCACTAAAGTAAATCTGTAGTTTAATCTCAAAATGAATGGGATTTCTATTTATAGAATAATTTCAGGTAATTTGCCTTCTATCATCCAGCATTTGTTTTTCCACCTTACACACACACACACACACACACAGAGAGAGAGAGAGAGAGAGAGAGAGAGAGAGAGAGAGTTGTGGCTGTATTTCCCCCTTGCACCTGCCAATCATCTAATCATTTAGTCCCTGGTCTCTTCTTGTGGGGTAAAGCAGGCCTTCCTCCTTTTTTTTTTTTTTTTTTTTTTGCAGTTCATCAATACAAAACTGATTTGAAGCTGAGCTGTATAATAATAAGCCTTTCAGCAGCCAGGCTTGACACTTGCCTTGTAATTAAGGCCTTGATGGTTGTGTTGATGGCAAATGAAAGAAAATGGCTTTGTTCTCAATTCCAGAGGCTTGATTGCTGGTTCTCATTCTCACCTGAATTCGACCCATTCTGCATTGTGCACATGATTGCTGGAGTGTGAGTAATTGCAGCACTGGCAGATGACATTTTCATGAAGCACAGTCTGTATTGCTCCAGAGGGAATTTGCAGAATTTATAGCTGGGGAAGCTCATCAAACATGTATTTAGGAAATGCCTGTGAGAAAAGTGGGAGCCCACATCCAAATATCCGAGCTTTGCTTTTGAGTTTTCCCTTATACGTGAAGGCCATTTCATGCAACCTGCTTTCCCTTATGTTAGCAATATTTTCAGATGCAGGATTTGGGATGCTCATTAGGGCCACAATTCCTATCAGGGGTTCCTTGACTTCTGCGAGAGTGCAAGTTGTAGAAAAAAATAGAGACACTTCTTCTATACCATAATGTTCTCAGAGCTGTTGCCTTTATGAGTTCAGTTGGCAAAATGGTGGTTGAAGAGATTCATTCTCTTGACCTTTCTTGTAGCATCATTTTTCTTTTTAAGAATGCAGAAAAATCTGGTGAGTGAAATGAATAAGAGAAGTTGTTAGAAATCAGCGAACCAAATTTTGTGTGCTAGGTCTCTTTTACAAAGACAGAACGGGCACATACCTGAATAATCTGTCACAGTAAGATTCCAATACTAAATTTTAAAAAAGGAATAATATTCTTGTTCAAACAATTTCATATTACAATATATATAGCACATGCATATAAATATATACAGTATTTACATCTCTCTCATATAATGCAAAGAACAAAATCTCCCTCTTAGACCAGCACTTTTCTTCTGTCAGTCTGTGGTGTTACTTCTTACTTACCACTCTTAGGCTGCTCTCTTTACTTCTCTTTAATACTGAAGCACTCTTGAAAAAAATACTTGTAAGCACTTCATTTGCATCTTTTCCCACAGCAAGACCAGCAGAACATTTGCACAAGTCTTCTGACCTTTTTCAGTCATGCTCTTTTTATACAGAGCCGCATGCTGTGTATTGGAAAATTCCTAATCATAGTGACTTGAGTGTATTTTCATATTTTTGTCCGTCAGATCAGGCTAAAGGTGTCTCACCCCCAACACACATACAGATATAGCTTTAATCATCCTTAGTACTACAGCTAGAGAGTGTTATTTGAACTGTGGGTTGGGATCCACTTGGTGGTTCATGACATGATGTCAGGTGGGTCACAGAGAGCTGAGAGTAGCCATCTTGGAAGCTGCAGACCTTCCTCTTGCTAGATTCCTTTTGTAAGTGTTAAATGTTTGAATTTTCAAGTCAGGGTCCTTTTTTTTAAAAAAAAAATTGTTTTTACTTCAGAGCTTTTTCATAATATTTTGTCCTAATCTTGCTTTCTGTCAGGAATGTTTTATGGTTGTACAATTGCTGCAGTCCAAGAATGCCAGTTTGCATTTCAGGAGTGTCAGTTTATTATGTTACAATGATAGCACTACCTGCTTGATGATATCACTTCTGGCTATGATATCACTTCCAGATTAATGACATCACTTCCGATGGGTCCTGACACAAGTGCCATTCTAAAAAGTGGGCCTCAATCTAAAAGGTTTGAGAACCACTGACCTAATCTACATTTTAAGTCCTTCTGCAGTATCTATTGTGCTAAATAGTGTTTTTAAAAGGCTTTTCTTCATTTAAATCCATTCTGTGGGTCTATATCAGTACAAATTATGATGGAAAATCATTGTAAGTTACAGCAAACAGTGACTGAACATTATATGTCAACTTCTTTAGAATAAAATGTGTACATATGTGCAGGCACACATACATGTGCATTTGGGGAAGATTTTGTAGTTTTATGCTTTGGGATTGATAGCCTGAGTTTGTGTATGTGTACGAAGATTTATATTTTCATCTTTTCTTCTTGAGGGTACATAATTTTTTCCTAAAACGTTACTGTACACTGGCTGTACTTTACTGATTTCATTTATGTTCTTTTTTTATTCCTTAATGGAACTAGAGCAGTGGTCATGGGGTTCCTTAGTGGTCATCAATCCAGGCAATGACCAGACTAAGGCCCAGATCGTATGTGCAAAAACCCATGGGGAAATGGGCATTTGCCTCAGAATAACTGCACTGGTTTGGATGCTAAATCCATATGGTTTTCTTTATCCATGAGCTTTTTGCTACGAAATACCCAAGTACCTTTTCACTTTTCATTTTGTGAGTTTTCATGTGGATTTCAAATGTGTGATAGGAAACCTCATGTGATTTTCAGTATCTCCTTTGGGTCCTTCTAGGAGGTAGGATGGAGCCCTAGACTTGCTTCCAGCAGAAAGATCTTTCGCTGTCCTCCCTTCGTTTTTGGCTTTAAAGATTAGCCATGTCTGCCTCCTTGCTTGTGGCATGTTTGGAACTGAGATATTTTTATTTGCTTTTCTGAGTGTGGGTGTGACAGGCAGCTGCTTGGGTGACCATTCCCATATGTGCCTGCTTTGGGGGATGATCCTTTGCCTACTTTCTTGGAAGCTCCAAGGAGTGGCCGCCAGCTTGCTCCTCCTTGAACCGTTCAGCACCCTCTCTGCATGCTGGCACAGAGAACAAACAGCATGTGAATCCCGCTTTCTGGCAAAAGCAGGAAGTTTATTGCCCTCAAAAGGGCAATCTGTTGGGGGAAGCTCCCTTCCCTATCAGCTTGCAAATGCTGCTGGGATACATCCAGCGACAGGAAGTCTGCTTAAGGGTGATTGGCAATGTGGGAGGAGGGACTATTTTGTCTTTTGTCATGAAGAAGCCTTTCAATTGGACTGAACATGTGTTGCAAATCCCTTGTGGTTTGAAACTCACAGATGTGACTCATGGATGCATGAGCAACAATTGTGGAACGATTGCATGTCTGAGACTTGCTTAACTTTAGCCAGGTAGCTGTATCATGTTTCCTCAGACCATCCTTGGGATCTTTTCTTATACTTCAGTTGCCTAGGAAGGAGAGGCATACGGTTGAAATGTGGAATGAGGTTGTACGTTACACTAGTCTTGCTAATAACAGTTCAGAGTGATTGTGCATTCCCAGTTTCAGTGTTCTTTCCTTTGCCTACCACCCATCTTTTCCCTCCAACTGCCACGCCATCCCCAGTTCCACTGCTAACCACTTAAAGTTGGATTTGGCTATGGATTTGGAATTGGCTCCTCTTTCAAAGCCCCATGTACAGTGCAATGCCATCTTGCTCACACACGAACAGCAGGAAACACTAGCTCTCCTGCTGCAAGTGAGTGAAGTGATTTCATGCCCTGCCAAGTGGCTTAAGCCTCACCCACAGTCTTTGGTTCAGGCTGCGGAGGACGGCAGCACAGCCATAGTATAGTCTTTTTGCTGCAGTCAGAACCTTAACAACCTCTCTTGTTTCTCCCCCAACTCTCCTCCCCTTCCCTTCCCACTACTGCAAAACCTCTGATCCTCCAGCCCAGTTCCCTTGAAGTAACCTCTTCTTTTTCAGAATATCTTTCCTCCCTCATTGCTCATGTCATCAATGACCTCTTTCCCCTTTTAAGGATTTTTCCTCTTCTTACATAGGAACTACTTACTTTTAGGGCCTAGTCATAGGAAACATTGCATTGCTTTTTTAGAACATTTTTTTTGATTTCCCTTCCTTGCTCTTGTGTTGTTATCCCTACAATAAAATTCTTGTTGTTGCACCTTCGTCCTTGCCTTTCTCTTCTTTACATGCCAAACCATTGTATCTGTGCCACTGGCCACTACAACCGGTCCTTGCTCATGTAATAGATTTCTCCCATGTGCACATGTTACTCATGCTCTGGCCATACATCCATTAATAGAGATCTTCTAGGTCAATGGTCTCCAAACTGGACACCGCTGCAACAGCCAAAAGTCTCCCCAACATTCCGCCTGTAAACTGCACCTGCCCAAAACGCTGGGTGCTTCGCTTGCTGGGGTGACAGAACCCAGAAGTGGCTGGCCACGGCAACGCTTGGGGACTGTAGACATGGCTGTAACTTTGCTCCCTGGCAGAATGGTAAGCACGGGTCACCCAGCGGAGGGAGGCAGTGGACACTGGATCCAGCCCAAGGGCCGGAGTTTGGAGACCACTACCCTAGGTCCCAGTAACAGGGACCAGAAGCATAATGAAGTCTCAGAGGATTGTATTGGAAAGGAAAATCAGGAAATTTATAGGAGTCACCTATAAAGTGAGCAAGAAGTGTCTTTGGTTTGCACAAAGTGCCCTTTGAATTTCAGCCAGAAGATGAACCTCATCAATCAATCAATCAATCAATCAATCAATCAATCAATCAATCAATCAATAGTATTTTTATACCACTTTTCAACACAAGTTCACAAAGTGGTTTACAGGCAAATAATAATAATGAAGTTAAATGGCTCCCTGTCCCAAAAGGGCTCACAATCTAAAACAAAAAGAATGCAGACCACCACCAGCAGTAGCCACTAGAAGGACACTGCGCAGGGGTGAAGAGGTACAATTACTCTCCCCCTGCTCAATATATAAAGCACCCCTTGTAGTCATCACACATGGCTGTTAGGCTGTGTTTGGTGATTTGCAACTTCTGCCTAGACCAGTCCTTTTTGTTTATTGTGCTGTGGTTGGTATCTTGTGTTAAAAATATTAGCTACGCCCGTGAATTGTCCTTTATTTCTAAATTTATTTTAGAAATTTGTTATTCAAAATGAGCTACAGCAGCAACAAATGGTTGGTGTGGATACTTTGAATTGCAGAATATGAGAGAGCTTCCTTTTGGAGGGTAGGTCAGAAGAGTAACCTTCAAAAGATCTAGATTTCTCCCCCAGTGTGCCCTCAGTGTCTCCAGCATATTTGGTTTCCTTCTGTTCATGCAGCAGTAAAATTGAGGCTATGGATAGAATACACATGAACCGGTTTCAGACTGGGCATGAATAAAACTCCCTGTTGCCCTATGGAAGCTGATTGCATGCTGGAAACAGTTAGTGTTAAATATCCCTATGTATCCCTAAATATTTCAAAATTGCTTTGCAATCTGGATGGGAAGACACTATCAAACATTTTATGTACAGCTGAATCTCTTGATAACTTGGGAATGCATTGTTTAGAAATGTTCACAACACCAAAAGTGTTTCCTGTGCATCTGGTCAATTAGTTGTGTTGCAAATATATTGCATGATTTTTAAAAAAGAAAAAAGAAAAGAAAACCCAAAATGCTTGGATTTATGAGTGATATATGTGATCCTTTGGAAGTAACATTGTAATTCTGAACCCTACAGTGGGCACTTAATCCTATATTTAAAAGGAGTTTGACATACAGGAAGACACAGACAGAGATCGAGATCTGTAGTGATCATAAGACCTTTTTCATAAGAAGGAAGACTGAGATTAGAGAAACATGATCATCCCAGTGCAAGTCAGGAAAACCTGGCTTCTCAGTTGATCCAGCTCTGATTCTGTGGCAGATTCTATTCCCTAGTGTATTTAGAGGTGTCTATTTTTGTTTAAAAAGCATACAAACACAAATACAGTCTTTTTGATGTGAAAATCTGAAAACCCCCCACAAAACACTGCATTTTGGTGTTTAATATAGTTTCCAAAAATTAAAATAGATTAATTTTCCAATTAGGAATAATGCTGCGGTTGCATCTGCTGACATTATATTACCTCCCTAATACTCCTTAAAAGCATTTAAAATTACTAAAAAAAGATAATTTGGAATGAGAGAATAAAAACACATAACACTGCTTTCTGCCTTTCAAATAACAAAATCTGCCAGAAAAAAAAGAAAAGAAAACCCCCAAAAACCACACCCCAAAATTTTCAAATTTTCAAGCTATAATTCTCCTTCCTGCTCCCTAGTTGTCCTGGCATCTAGGGAGGGGCAGGACCAAGAAATCTCCTTCCTAGTACATAGACTTATCTCACTTATCTAGTCCTATTGTAACCCTTGCTGTGTTTCAAGGGGTGTCTGCCTGAGGGGTGGTCCTTGCTTCACTAGTGGACACACCGGGTGGAAGCTGCTCCAGGCTGGGCTAACCAGGCACTAGCCACTACAGATCTAGAGAAAGGCTTGCTTTTATGCATTCAGTTCTGCCATACTGTTTGATTATGTGTTTTTGAAGTATGACATTTAAACATGTGAGGTAGTTGCACAAGCCACACTGGTCCCTTCTCCTGTGCTGCCAATTGTTCCTTGGGAGTCTCACTAGGTTTGTAGAAATTTCAGCAGCACTTGAGCATTTAAAAGGGGCCAGAGATTCCCTCTGAGGTTTTTTCTTCTTGGGGCAGGGGACTTCCTTGTTCAGTCATATACTGTAATTTCCCTGCCCAAAAAAAGTTTCATAGGAGGCATTTTCCCCATGCTTTCCCCCATGTTTTCTGCACTTCAGTTCTTCAAACAAGGAAGCAGAGACCCAAAGAGGGACCACTTTTGAAACAAATTGGCTCCCCTCCATTATTGCATTTTGACTTATGGGAGAGTTCCCAGGGCAACCTTCGGAACCAAGGAAGGGAGCTCTTGTGTATCCCCTGCAAGCCCAATCAATCACTTCAGCGCCCGCTTGTGCTCAGTGGAGACTGGTCCAGCATACTTTTGCCTCAACCTGCCTACCTCAAGTTCTGGGGGCTGCAGCAGGAGTGAGGATGAGGGACTTGTCAATGGGGAACATGACCAAGAAAGGAAAGTGTTGCAAAAATCTCACATTCACATGCACCAAATTCATAGGATTTTTTTGTGCGCGGGGGAAAAACCCAAACCCCATGACCACCTGGGGCATTGTTCTACAAATCTGGAGTGCGTGTGCCAGTGTGTGTGATAGCTTGCCCTTCTCAGGGCAGCGTGCCTCCACTGCCCACCATTTCCAAGCCTTGCAGTGGTGTGTTCAGGGCTGGAATCTTTTCATTTCCATCTTTTCACCAGTGGGCAAGTTCTGTTCTTTATTAACAAATGGAGGGTTTCCCCAGAAAAATTTCACAGGATATAATTGTTGGGTCCATAAAATCTGCAGAAAAAAGATAGGATGGACTGTCCGAAGAGGTGTGCTTAATGTAGGCTAACAAAAAGTCAACATCTGTGATTGGCTGAAAACTATGCCAATGAGCTGAGAAAGAGACCACCCTCAAAATCTTCAGGTGGGTGGTGGGGTAAAATGGCCCCGCCAAAATGCCACCATTTACTTTTGCTTTTTAAAAATTAACATTTGCCGGGAAAACCTATGTCCCAAGGTGATCCAGTCCACGCATTTGCATTGTCAGTCAGAACCTTTATTGGCACAATTACATAAAATACACAACATATGTTAGATAATTAGCAATCCCAACCCATCCCTATTGTACGTTTAAAAAACAGACATTGTAACAGGAGCTCAGACATTAGACGTCACCATTAGACTGTGTCTCTTTATGATCATCTTTGTGTACTTGGCTACCACCTCTGATAGCTCGTCATCCTCACCTCTAAGGATATAACAAATTTTATCTTGGTCTTTCCAACTGGACGAGTGGCCAAGATGGGGGTTAGGTAACATGACCGTGAATCCTGATACAATGAACAATACAATAGCACAGTGATTGTGAACCTTTTGGGCTTGGTTTGTCAGAAATTCAGAAAATTTGTAACTCAACTCTGCTGGTGTGTCGTCACCCCCCCCCCCACCCAGAACAAAAGACAAAAAATTCTTTACATATTGGAACACATTGCTTTTTATTTGATTAATGAGCTGCTAAGACTTTCATGGCCAGTAGACTATTGGGAAAACTAGACCTATACCGGTAGGTCATGCGAGTCACTGTAAGTAGGAAAACAGACACTGATGGTCTGCCCAACTGCCTGAGCAGCAGCAGGGGGAGGGGGAACAAGCATGCCTTCCCTGCTCTGAGAGCCAGTGAAGTATATGGCCACACACACCCCCAGCATCATGACATCATGATGTTATGACATCACAATGCTGGGTGCATCCAGGTGTGTGGCTGCGCCAAGGGTCATGGCTGTGGCCCTCCCAATGTTGAACGCAAGTCGGCACTCCTGGTGCCTCCAATCTCTCTGTCTCATATACACACAGCACTTGGAGAATTGCTTCCAGCGTGTCTTTTAAGTACCAACAGGCATGGCTAGTTGCTAGCCTGCCCGCACCTCACCCTTCTCTTCCCCGGCTTTGCGTGTCACTGAAAATGCCTTCGCGTATCAGCTGTGATACATAGGTTCGCCATCACTGCAATAGCATATGATGGAGTGATTCCACATCCACCAGCTACACATAACAGGCAGAATCTTTCATCAGATGATAACTCTCTGAATCTGCCAAATAGCAGCTCTTAAGGGGATGGCGTTACATCTGGTGAGGGCAAACTCCCTTATATTCCCTGAAAATCACCCATTGGACAGCTTCTGGACACTTGACTGCGCAATGTTCTCCCTGGTGACTTGGTGTCCCCAGTGTATGGAAAATTATGTGCATGGCCCAACTCCACTTGCTTGCCTCCCAAGATGACAATCGAAAGTAGGGCTAGCGCACCTCCTGGTCAAGTGACTCCTGGAGTGGTTTTGTGTTTGCTCAGCATTTTGTATTATTTTGTTGGAGGCCTGAAAGAAGCCTTGTCCAAATGGATGATCAAGCTAGTTTCCAGTAGCTGTATTAGGGACTCTTTTGAAAATCAAGGATGAAGCATCTTAAAATGAATGGTAATGGATTTCGTTTTTTACTCTGTAATCCAGTTAGTTAAATGTGTGGCAGTAGTCTGATTAGAAATGTATCTATTTGCTGCAGAAATATGCAAAGGAAGATGAAGGTCGTCTGGAAATACATAGTTCATGTTTATGGTGTAGATAGAAGTAAGGGAGAGAAAAGTCACATGTTAAATTTTGCTACAGAAGTCAAAGTTGAGTTGTCTGCTTTCTGCTCGAGTTGTCAGTGGTAATGAATAATGCATGTCATAGGGGAGTTGCCTCTGCACTGCTATGGTTACAGTCACTAGCCTTGGGGCTGAAGCAGAGGAACTACAGTAAAGGAAATTAATTCACAGTGTAAACTAATGCTTAATCAGAATGGTTTCCATGATAAACATGCATTTGTTGTGTAAACAACCATACAGAAAAAGACAACATCAAAACAGTTTCATACAGTGGCCATGGAACATTTACTGTGCCACATTTGTAAATTTGAACATAAGTTCAGCTGGTACGTTATTATGTTGTAGCTGTATGTTGTTCTCAGTAGGCTGATAAAAGTATTGAGGTCAGTGAGAGTTTTGCCTGAGGAAAGCCATGGGTCAGTATCAAAGCTCCTGAGACAGGAGTTATATAAACGAATATGCAAACAAATATGAATAATTTCATTATTAATTATGTAGACTGAAAATCTATAATCCATTTCAGTCTTCTGATGTACCTCAACAAAATAAATCTCCTGAGCAGTGAAAATTGAGGATTTGAGAGATGGACATGGCTTGCTTGGATCCGTTTCAAGTCCCCCTGCAACTATGGAAATGGTGGATTACGGGAATCCTATCTTTGTGGCCCCCATTAACATCGTTTAGATGCTTACCACTGAGAAATGTTTCTTCCTTTTATAGGATGCTATAAGTATGCAAACCTATAACATTTGCAGGCCAAAATCAAATGCTAACAGGAAGCAGGAAATTGACTGCTTCCTGCTGTTTATTCTAGTCTTTTCAAGCATTCAGGCTGCATGCATGCAATATAAGCTTGCATGCTTATAGCATTCTCTAAAACAGGGGACTCCAAACACCAGCCTGTGGGTTGGATCCAGTCCCTCCCTGATCCGTCCCTGGCGTGATCAGCACTTAATATTCCTCTGGGGATGCCGTGAACTACAGCTCCCAGGGGTCATTCCGGCCAGCTGCTTCCAGCGTATGCTGCCCCAGCAAGCCGTGTGCCTGGGGTTCCGTGCTTAGGCGGCTGGCTGTGATGACCCCTGGGAGCTATAGTTGGTGTCATTCGTGGCATCCTTGGTGGAATGCAGTGTCATTTGCGCCAGGGATGATTTTCCCTACGGCAGCAGTCTCCAGTTTGATGACTGCTGTTCTAAAAGGAAGAAACATTTTCCAGTGGTAAGCATTAAAAGTTGCAGGTTTAGTGGTGGCAGTGCAGAGGTTTCCTGGATCAGCGGCTCTATGGATATCTGAATCTGTGAATACAAGATCTGCAAATACTGGGGGGGGGGAATGCCTATATATGAGTCTGCCTATATATCTGTTTACAGTCGTCTTGTGCCACAGAAATGTATTAAATCATATTTGTTATAGTATTTACATGTGTTTACCATTTATATTAATGCAGTGCTTCCCAAACCTTTTAGCATCAGGACTCCCTTTTTAAAATGACAAGATATTGCACCCCACATAGTTTTATTAGACAAAAAAGTTATGTAGAGATATTTATTATTAATAATAATAATTAATAACAGTCAGGGTCCAGTGATCCCAAGGCTGCTAGAGACATATAGTGTGCGTGTAGACATTTGCTAGACTCTCCCTAGAAATGCAGTTAAAGGACTGTTTCCCGCTCCCATTCCAGGGTACCCAGAAGGCTTAAATGGAGAGCAAGATGTGCAGTTAGGGATTTCTAGGCCAGACAAAAGGCTGAAACTGGATTCACATGTGATCTTCGGCATGCCAATTACTAGAGGAAAAATCAGAAAATGTGGCATTTTCATTTGGGAGTATGAAGATTACCTCATAGCACATCCTTATCACAGGTTAGGATCGCAGCCACGAGAGCGATCTCCAAATCTGGATTGGCTGTTGGAACATCTAGTCTGTAAAGAATGAAAGGAAAGGGGGAGTGGACCCCAATGCAGAAATAATAGGAGAGGGAAATTTTAAAAAGTGTATTTTTAATGATGTTATTTTAATGTTTGTTTTTAAGATATTGTTTTAATATTGTTTTATTTCACTTTGTAAGCTGTCTTGAGTCCCCTTTACTGGAGAAAAAGGCAGGGTAAAAATATTTTAAATAAATACATAAAGATGCACTAAAACTGTATTTTATTGCGCCCAGCGTTTTTTGAGTCTGTAACCCTTCTTCAGGAGTCAGCTGAAGTCTTCTGTATAGAGAGAGCATGTGGAAAACTCTTTTCTTGAACATTTTACCTGATGAAATGATTCAAATGCATGGGACTAAGTGGAATACAATTCCAAATTACACAGTACTTCTTCAGGAATTCAAAGATCTGTAAATGGAGGAACCATGCTGGGAATGCTAGAAGCCTTCAGCAAAAATATCAGGATTTTTATTTATTTATTTATTTATTACAGTATTTCTGTATTGCTTTTCTCATTGACTCAAGGTGGTTTACAAAGGCAGGTGGACCATAAACCCATTTTTTTTTTTCAAATGCCATTTTATATGTTACTCTATGAGAGAAACGCATAGATCCCTCAATTTCTCCAGATGTTTCCCTTCATAGTGCAGTTACCATCCTGCCTGCACTGCTCTTTCAAGCGTCCATAGATAGCTGCAAATTATGCTTCCTGCTGTTTCTCAGGGCGCAATCATAACCTGGAGTTAGGCTGGCACAGTTAGGCCAGCAAAGTTTGGCCGGCAAAAGGGCTACCGTAAAGCATGTTTGGACCACTTTTGGAGTCAGGGAGGACGGCGCACATCTGTGTGCTAGCCTCTATGACTCTGAAAGTGGTCCAAACATACTTAACAGCAGTGGTATTCAAACTCTACAGACCAGAACTCACTTTTTAGAATGGCACTTGTGTTGGGACCCTTCAGAAGTGATGTCATTATCTGGAAGTAATGTTGTGACAGGAAGTGACATCATCAAACAGGAAGTGCTGTCATAATGTAATAAAATGACACTTGTGAAATGCAAATTGGCATTCTTGGACTGCAGCAATTGTACAACCATGAAATATTTGACAGAAAGCAAGATTAGGACAAAATATTATATAAAAGCGGTGAACTAAAAACAACATTTTAAAAAATCCTCACTTGAAAATTCAAACAGTTAACCCTCATAAAAGGAATACAGGAAAGGAATATAACAAGAGTAAGGTCTGCAGTTTACAAGATGGCTGCTCTCAGCTTTCCGCAACCCACCTGACATCAGGTCCCGACCCACAGTTTGAATAACACTGCTATACAGCGTCCCTTGTGCCAGTCAAACATTGCTGGCCTAACTGCAGGTTAGGATTGCACCCTCACAATGTTATCTATTTATTACTAGTCGACTCTTCCATATTCTTTAATCTCTAGCCAGGGGTCACCCATCCAAGCCACGACCGCAGCTGATCCTGCATAGCTTTTTCAGGCAAAACTCCACCTCCAGATCACACCTTACAATGTGTGGGGCAGAAATAGATGTGGTTTCATATCTGCTGCCATACACCAATTCCTGTTACTATAGTTCAACTAAATCGTTTCTTTTTTCTCATGCGTCCACCATTCCTGCCCACACAAATCCTCCAAGCACTCTTAAAATCCTTAAAGAGTGTGGAAGTTTGGTTCTCCCAACTGTGCACGAACAGTTGTCAACTATTTCAGGGTACAGATATTTTCCAAGGACTTTTTTTTCTTCATCTGAAAGCAGGAATCCATCATATTCAGGTGTGCTGCTTGTTGCTGCCACTCTTTATTAACCATTTCAGAGGTTCAAAAAGTAACACATATCTTCACTATTGCAGTTGGCAAAACCTTCACAGGTATAAATACCCCATGGGTAATGTGATGGGCTCCCCATTCTTACAATCTTCAATGTAAGCATGAAATGATGTCTCATTCTAGGCAGAAACCATTAATTACACTGTAATTCCTAAATCCCACTTCTTAATTTTATATTTCCTGGAGATGGATCTCCATACACAAAAATACTGAAGGATAACCTTAAACTATAGTTCTATGCACTCTTCACAGAATGTTGGATTGAAATTAATGGAACTGTGGTGCCACATCATCAGCTTCTTCAGACATTAATGCCAGGAAAGCTTGAATAATTGAACACACAATACAAATCTATTTCTCCCAGTGTGTTATTTGCAGACATGTTTCTACCAATTTGCAATGAGCCAGAAGCAGTCTTCTATTCATGGAAGGTTTATACAGTGTTAGAACATAGCATGAAAAAGAAATCAAAAGACGATATTCTACTTTGCTAGTGGAAGTATGATCACCTTATATGAGAACCTACCTATTACAGAGCACGGGAAAGAAGGAAAGCTTTCCTTCCACACTCTTTTCTTGAAACCCAAGCTATTATATTTGGTTGTATTTTAATAAAATAAGAGTGTTGCTTAAGATTTTATTCTGTAATTGACAAATTAATTTTATTCATTTATTTTTATCTTTTAGAAAATGAATTTGAAAGAAAATTAATGAATCCAGCCCAGTGGATTTGATAGACTTGGAGAACAGAGTCTGGACCAAAGAACAATTATCTCGCTAAACAGATTCAGGTACAATTGACCAAAATGCTCTTGAGATTGACAAGAATTCATTTTCTGAAGTGCTTTCCCCATTTGATGCTCATGGGACCATTATGAAATTATCTGCTTGGTGTTTCACAGCTTTTAGGCTACAGTTAAGTTGTGTTGCACATGCTCTTTAAAGGACAATTTATACTATGAAGGTCCATGTGCTAAATTAGAGAATACATATATTTCACTTGCTGATGCAGTTATAACAAATCAGGATTTCAGCTTTTTTAAACAAAACTCAGTATAATGGCATTTAGATATAAAATGAAGGTTACATATGAGCTAATTATAAAAAATATACATCAATGTATACCTTTTTAAGAAAAAAATCAGCTTGGGAATAAATGTGATTAATTGTGCTTCTGTTGATATGTGCAGCAATCGTGACATTTCTTATTACCCCTCACATTAAAAAAAAATCAGATGTATCTGTTGAGTTTTCAGAATGGCATCTAAAGCACAAATCATTCAACAAACTGAGAACAGAAATGAAACTGAACTTAGAAACTTTTGTATATGGTGCTATGTTCCATTAGAAATGCTGCTTTGGGAGAAAATTTTACAATTGGGCTGCAATCCTATACACACTTTCCTGGGAGTAAGCCCCATTGAACACGATGGGACTTACGTCTGAGTAGACATACATAAGATTGTGCTCTCAGTGTTGCATAAGATGTTTCCATATTTTGAAATGTTACAGAATGTTTTAAACTATTTAGGTTTCATTGTGGCAGTGGGAAAATGGGAATGAAATAAATCCTGCATTTAATTATCTCATCTATTCCCCTATGTGTTAAAAAGGGAAGGTAGGATTTATGTAGAAAATGTATGTGAAATTGTTTGAAAGAGGTTAAGGAAACCATAAACTTTATAATGCATAGGTTTCTTTGTCTTTTTTTTCTATTTGTGTCTTCACATCTATCACAAACAAATCCAGAAAACGTTAGGTATGCCTAAAATCTAACAAAAATACATATCAATTAACACCTACATATCACCTAACTAACATAAAGGTAAAGGTTTCCCCACAACCGAATGGTCTAGTCGTGTCCGACTGTAGGGGGCGGTGCTCATCTCCATTTCAAAGCCTGTAGCATCAGTGTTTTATCTGAGGACAAGCTTCCATGGTCATGTGGCCAGCATGACTATATGCCGAGGCACACGTAACACCGTTACCTTCCCACCAAAGTGGTCCCTATTTATCTACTTTCATTTAGGTGCTTTTGAACTGCTAGGTTGGCAGGAGCTGGGACAAGCAACGGGAGCTCACTCCGTCGCGCAGTCTTGAATTCCCAACCTTCCGGTAGGAAAGCCCAGCAGCAGCAGTTTAACCCGCTGCGCCACCACGTCCCCTCTAACTAACATACATAACACCTAATTAATGGTGCAATCATATTGAGGGCCTGCAGCAACAGATCTTGCTATCCCTATGCTGATGACCTATGATAGGCCTTAAGTCCCTGGCCATTGCCATAAAAGCTGCACTGCTATCATGCACTGCAGGACTGCCAGCGAAAATAGCTGGAAGTCCCACATGCACACATGCTGGTCAGGTAAGGTGGCTGCAGGGCAGTTCAGGGGGATTAGGATGGGAAGGGGTGGATCTTGACAGCAACAGCACTTGCCAAGATCCTGTCCCATTTTTTCCTGACCATTGAGGCTTTGACATAACTCTGAGAAGACCCATTCCCAGGCAGCTTCTGGGAAGGTAAGTAAAAAAGATTTGACCCCACCATTATGGTGTACAATGCACACTATGCATGCTGTGGGCTGGTGGGGGATAGGATTGGCCTGCCTTTAAGCCTATTCCAGTGCTCATCTCAACCACTGGACTCTACTGTATGTTCAGATCGTTATACATTGGAGTTCTGCATAGATGATTTTCTTTCACTCAAACTCATTTAAATTTGTATCTGTGTCCATGGGTAGAGTTTTTCTTTTTTTTTGAGTGAATGGGAAGTTCTAGTGAGTGAGGGAACTCTGGGTGCATACAACAGTTTCTATCATATAGCCATTGGATTGGTGTATTTTGAACATGTTTTCCTAATGTTCAAAATTTAAAGAATAGAAGTATTTATTACTAGTTGACTCTTCCATATTCTTTAATCTCTAGCTAGGGGTCACCCATCCAAGCCAAGACTGCAGCTGATCCTGCATAGCTTTTTCAGGCAAAACTCCACCTCCAGATCACACCTTACAATGTGTGAGGCAGAAATAGATGTGGTTTCATATCTGCTGCCATACACCAATTCCTGTTTACTATAGTTCAACTAAATCTTTTCTTTTTTCTTCCTGTTTTTAACATAGGAACATTGACACAGTTGTTGATTCTTTAGAATGTATAGGACTGAGGGCACAATCCTAACCTTGAGTTAGGCCGGCACAGTTAGGCCAGCAAAGTTTGGCTGGCACAAGGGACACCATAAGGCATGTTTGGACCACTCTTGGAGTCAGGGAGGCCAGAACACAGACGTGCGCCATCCTCCCCAACTCCAAGAGTGCTCCAAACACGCTTGACGGTGTCCCACTCATGAAGCCAATTGAAGCAGATTGGTGCACCCACCTGTGTCCTCCAATTTGCCTCCATTGCTGCCGCCATTCTTTCTCCCTGGATTGGAAAAGGAGCGGGGGATGGAGAGGATAAAGTTTGAAAGAGAGGAAGCTCCACTCCGTCCTCTCTTCCTTTTTCAACCCAAGGAGTAGGAGGAAGAGCGAGTGGTACATCCCCGGGTAAAGGAGGGCAGTATTTGGCAGGCTGATTCAGGCCCCAGAAGGTCCTGGGCCAGCCCTGACGGGAATGGTAATAATCATTTTGCACTAACACTGACTGCATGATGTTGACCGTAGGAAGATTTCTTGCCTTCTCATTTTGAGAACAAGGTAGCACAAAACTGAGAACAAAATAAAGCACAAAATAGATATAATATAAATATTAAAAGCGGGTCCCTGTATCCATGGGGATTCTATTCTGGGGCTCCTCATGGATACAGGGCTATGTCTGTATGGATAGTGCCCCCCCCCACATGCCCATTACATTAGCTTTGTTTATTGTAGAAACACTTGCATTGTCGGTTCTTCGTGTTTATTAGTCTTGCTTAACTGAAGAGCACATGTGTAGTCAGCAAGCCTGCATGCTGCAGAGAGACTAACGGTAGTTAGTCCTCCTAGCATGCAGACTGGTTTGCCCCATAATGCATCATGATTATGATCTCCAAACACACAAAAGAGCACTGTACAACGATGGAGCAAGTTACTGAGGGCTTTGTTTTAAACTTAATGTGTTTTGTGAAGTGGGTCCCTGGAATCCACAGTTTTTGGGTATCTATGGAGTAGGGGGATTGGAATAGAACCCCCATGGATACTAGGGCACACCTGAATATTTCCTTTTTCTAGAATTGTGACTTGAAAAACTTCATTTTGTCTGCATGGTGAAATGTGCGCGCTGGAAAATAGTTGGTGTGTTGATGAATATCATGTTAATGAATTTATTTTATTGTTATTACAACAAACTCATAACTATATAAAAAGAAAACAAATAAAACTTAAATTCAGAATTTATAAAGCAAACATGGAGTAATACATCTAAATTCCTTACATCCTCTACAAAATATTGATAATTGCTCAAATTAAAAATTGTGTTTCTTACCCAACCTCTTATTCTTTCCTTTAATGCTTCTTTATTTTTTAAAATATCATTTATTTTAATCTCTATCAAAATGTTTTAGGTCTAAATCATCCACCTATTCATAATTTGTTGCATTAATGAATATTTTTAGGCATTATTATGCTGTGTTTTTAAATTTATATTGTACTTTATTCAGAATATTGCAGGAACAAAATTAGGTAAATATAGGCTTGTGTGGAATTAGAAGTTATGAAAGCCAAGTTCTGTGTGGTAGACCTAGGGAAGCCAACATGCTCAATTTATATTTCAGTCCATCTTCTCCCATGTTTTCGAGCCATGAGATGTGAACTGTGAGAAAATCAAGTAGACTGCACTGTGTGAATGCTTTAAATGAATGTGGAAAGGACTGGAAACCGTGTGTTATCAGTCTCTGGATTGGTAACTGGGTCTGTCCTGAATTAACGTTCTATCTCTGGACTAGGTAGAATGTTAACTCAGGGCAGATCTGACGTTGTTATACCTCAGTGGAAAGTGGAATAATTATGTCACCAGTTTCCAAACAAATGCATGCTTGATTGTACTTTTTGATTTTCCATGTCATCATGATTCTGTCAAATTACATCCCACCAGATGCATCACCAGCCCTGAGGGACTGAGTTGGAAGGGGCTGTTCTAGTGCTGCTTATAATTTTAAGCTTATAGAGGATGCTGAAAGCTTGCACAGGTGAAACCCTTCATTGATCTTGGCAGAGATGCTTATAAAACCTAATATTCCGATTGTATATTTAGATGCAGAAAGAAGTAAATTTAAGGAAAGAATGTGTTAGAGAGGTAATTGATGTGACTGAGGTTCTTAAACCGTAGTATGGTAATCCAAACATGCACAATCCTTGTCTCTGGTTCTCAAATGTCTTCTTTTATAGGAAGTAAATATGAAAAATGGAATGGTGGAGAGGTCAGGTGGCCCCATGGGAGATAGGTTTACAAACATAGCAAATCATTTGGCTTGGAAATGAAGAAATCAGTTTTGCTGATGTACTGATTGTCACTCTAAGGGACAGACTAGATGACTCATAAGAGGGTGCCTCTGGCTCAGATGAGTCAGTGTTGAAATATTTATGTGGCTTTCTCTCACATTGTCTTAAGTCTTCTGCCTTTAAAATTGAACATCTGCTTCAGTCTCTCCATGACGCTTCTCAAAAAACTGTAAAGCATAAAGCACTGCAATTTTTTCATAGAATAAAAATAATAATCTTAGTACACATTTTATGTCACGTACTAATAAATTGTGCTTGCTTTATTTTCTAATATCAGAGACACATATCTAGTCACTACTGGCTGATTCAAGCATGTAAAGAGGTGATAGAAATGTCTCTCCTCACAATTCCATCCAATATGCAGTTTGGCTTACTTTGTGCTAGAATTCGCAAACAGAAGGGGGGATGAGCCATTAGCATCTTAGGGAAATCAGAGGGATTATCTAGGGAGAACAGGGACTGACACGCACTCAGGGTTGTGCTGTAGCAAAGGAAGAGGGAGGATAGATGGAAAATTGGGGTGCAGAGAGAAAAGAAGCGGGAAAGTGCCAAGGTTCTAGCCACTGCACAAGGTTTTAACCTGGGTCTGCGGTTCTCAGAGGCCTAAGCCAGAGCTGCCGGCAGGGTGTGAGCTCCTCAACAGGCCATAAAACACAGGTGGGCCCCCGTATCTGCAGATTCTGTATCTGTGGTTTCAATTGTCCATGATCAGGGTGTTGCAGTTTCACATCTCACAGTCCAGAACTGGTTGAAACTGG
>JAJKFI010000012.1:21485979-21579330 GCA_029204185.1 Lerista edwardsae | reverse complement strand
AATAATAATAATAATAATAATAATAATAATAATAATAATAATAATAAAGTTATTTATTTATTGGGCTCCCTGTCCCAAAAGGGTTCACAATCTTTAGAAAAAGGCCAAACACCACCAGCAACAGCCACTAGAAAAGACACTGTGCTAAGAGGAAGGACAGTTACTCTCCCCCTGCTAAATAGAAGAGGAACACTACTTGAAAAAGTGCCTCTTTCCCAGTTAGCATGGATATATATGCACAGCATGCTGAGATAGTTTATACAGGTGATTACAGATCTACCACCAAGGTAACAGGGTCATATTAGTTACTGGAAGTATAAGCTCAGTTTTCCTAATATGCTACATATATAAGAAGTGAGATACTTAAATGTAGTAATAATATTTATTATCCGGAAAAATGAGTAGAAAAAAATTAGTAGAAAAAAATGCATGTAGCACCTTAAGGACCAACGAATTTATTTAAGCAAACACTTTTGAATAAATGAATAAAGAATTATCATAAATTGATGTGTATGTGGGCATGTACACAGGGATGGATAAAACATACAAGTGGGATCAAAGGCCTGTGGGATGAAAGCGATAGTGACCATTATTGTATACAGCTAAAATGCAAGACATAATCAGTAATAATTCGTAACAGTAGATACAACAGGCCCCCTGTTTGAACTGAAGGCCCAATCCTGTGGGCATTCTCCACTTTGATGGAACATTCCATCAAATGGAAGGTCTTTACACCATTTAAAACAGGACAAAAACCAACATATCTCATCAGGCTATGGGAAGGGCGAAAATTGTCCAGGAGAGCAATCAGGCTACAGCAGTATTCCAGAGGCACAGAGGGCAAAAATCCATTAGAGTCAATAGCATAATCCTATCCTCTGCTACGCAGTAGTCTGCAGGCACATCATGGAGGCATGTGCTGGATGCTATGGTGGAGTGAGGAATGATAAGGTAGCCTGTGAGAAGGAGAATGTTTTTTCCTTACCTCTGTGTAGGCCCCCTGATGATCCATGGGTTAAGGAGAACCAGAAGGTTAGGGCAGGTGGAGGCACGGGGACTCAGGCTCCTGTAAGACATGGCTCCCCACTGCCCATATCTTTAACACTTGGCTGGCAGTGATACACCACCAGCAGCATTACATTGTGCTGCTGCATATTGACACATTCAATATGTCTCTCCTCATATTCCTCTGCTGGCTACTTCACCCTCTTTCTCTGCCTGACCCCAGTTGGATTATTTGTGCCCCTCAACAATCCACTGATCATTGCTTTCAAATCACCAAGTATATGCTTCCCACCCTGCCCTTCAAGCAAACATTTGTTTCCGTATCTCTTTAATGCCGACTTGCATGGTTATGAATGATGGAACACAATCATTGATCGAACACCGGACAGAGCCTTAAAGCATCAGCCAGTCATGAAGAGCATGGTGATCAAGTGTAGGGAAATGCATCCCTAAGCATCCTTAGGGATGCTTAAGGGTGTGTGAACTAGGTCAGTGATGTTCAAGTCATCTGTAGTGAATCCTGGGAAGCTAAAATGTTCTCTGATTTCTAAATATTGATTTTTTTAAAATGTCAAACTAGTATCCATTTATCCTTTTGTGCGGGGATTGACCTGTTTGTCCTATGTAGGCAGGAAAATGGCATTCTTGGCCAATGATTGTCTATACCCCATTGAAAGGGAACAAGTGAATTAACCCTAGTGGTATAACTGTGTTGTTTGGACCTGTGATAACGTTGCAGGATCTGGTCCCTGTATTTGCTGTGTAATATGTACAGTACATGAAGTTGGTGGGGGAAGTTAACCAGATATTTCATGTAAGGTGTAATCAGTATGTGGATGGCTGATGCTGTGTTGGTGTTGAATGATGTACTCCCTCTTGATGTATCAGATGCACAGCTTGGAAGTACTCTTAGACTTGGATTAGCTCCTGTATATATAGGTGGTGGTGGTGGTTTGGGGCAACTTTTGAGTAGCTTTGCCAGCTGCATCTGTTCTCGTCTCAGCTAGGCCTTGCTATGGTCCCTTGCCTTCCATATAGATTACTGCACATGTTCTATATGGGACTCCCTGTGAAACCCCTTCAGAATTTCAACTGATTGAATAGGAGGCTGCTTGGGTACTTACAGATGCCTGGCGTTACTCCATTGTTGATGCAGCTGCATTGTTTACCAGTTCATTTTTTCCTGGTTATTATATGATCTAGGACCAAAAAATTACCACCACCACCACCAGTCTGTCCATCCTCTAAGATGGGAGGCCCTCTGCCTCCTTCTGAAGTGCATTTGGAGTGACCTGAGAGAGGACATTCCCCATGGTGCCCCTAGAGTTCTCTGCCCTGTGAAGTGTGGCAGTCGCCTTCACTGGGGTTTTGTTTTTGTTTTTCACAAAAATAAGAGGGCAAAGAGCAGAGTTAAAAAACCCACCTCTACCTATTGTTAGCTGCTTCACCAGGGGCTGCCTGTAATCAAGGACAAACCTACTGTCCAAGGCCTAACCAACGACAGGCCACAAATCCTATGATGAAATAAATATCTTCGTCTTTAACGCTCTGCAGGAACTGCAACTAAACAATGTAAGTACCCCTCTTTATTGAAAATTTGCACTTTTCTCCCATTATTCCTTCAAACTTTTTTCTTTAAGTTTTCCTAATATTTTCTTACAGACATTTGTGAGTAAACAGATTTGTGTGCAGTATTGATAAGGTTGCACACACACACACACTTTTTAAATTTTAGAAATGCAACAAATTCTGCCCTCTTCTTGTGGTCTAAATTGTGGTTTCAGAAACGAGGCACCAGGCTCTTTAAATTATTGTTCGCAGACAACATCTCGGCACCCTTAGCTCTGGCTGCTTCAGTCTCCTGAGACCGTCAGCTATGATTGATCACACAGACTCTGCTGATGTCAGCAGGCTAAAGAGAGCAGTTATGTACTATCAGGGTAGGGTCAGACAACAAACCAATAGGAATTATTGGTTTGAAATGCTTCTAGTGCTTTTAGAGGAGGAAATGCTTCTAGTGCTTTTAGAAAGGCATAGCTTCAGCCCACCAGCAAACATGATCCTTGAATCTTCATTAAAATCTCATGGATTATAACATCAAATTGAATTCTCCTGGTGATGGGAATGGAGTCTTCTCACTGCAAAGAAAGTAATAGATACAAATCTTCATGTGTTTTGTGGAAAGTGTATAATCCCAAGAATATACATATATTTTTAAAGCAGATGATAATTGTGACCGTTTGCACAATAAAAGCAGCATCAGAATATCACTTTTTCATTTCATGAAGGGTATGTAAGATGGAATTCTTCATTCTCATATGCTTTACTTATGCCTTAACCCCTGCTATGTTTAGGTATTAAGAGGTTTGATTGCCTTATCCACAGAAATAGAAGCAATTACGTTATCTTATCAAGCACTGTGGATGGTGACTGATAGCCACAATCCTTGAAATTAGACACAAAGCTCTGTTTTCAAATCTGTCTGCTTTAGGGTTGCCAACTCTGATTGACGTTATTCCTGGATATTTATTTTCCAACTTGATGTAATATTGGAAATTCCAGGAAGGCCCTGATAAAATCCCCAGGACTGCTTTCAAGTCACCTGGAGATGAGTGCAATTCCTGGAGCCTCTAGAAGCAGGGGCATAGCAAGCAAGCGGCACCCTCAGGGGAGAGACACCAAAATGAATGCATAAATAAAATTTTATCCAATCCCTATCACAACTTACCCAGGGTTTGCATCAGTGAAATGGGAGGAAATCAAGCCTGGGAGGCAATTTCTCTAAGTCCCTGTCTCTTTAAGCGGTGAGACCGGGCTCCCAAAGATTGAGAGGTCCGTTTTTCCTGGCGTGTGTTCCCCGTTCCTGCTGAGGTCCGCAAAACCTCCAAGCCCACTGATCCCCCACGGGACCCCTGCTATAGCTTACCAAGTTTAACGCCGATGAAAAGAATGCCAGCTGGACTTTGAAGCTGCAGAAAGAGAAATACATTTTACTTATGTGTAGGACATCAGCAATACGCCTCCAAGGAGACCACAGAACTTGTGCAATTTGTACATCTGGGTTTGGTCAGTTATACAGTTGAACATGCAAATGTGGAATTGGCAACAACAAATAATAACCTTGGCAATCTGCTATTGGCAATTTTGGTTATGTGAGACATCTGATTGGTGGTCCTTCTTTGCTGCTGCTCCCCCTCCCTTCCAGTGTGACCCTAACCAAGGGTCTGGGAAGGGGAAGAAGAAGTGATTACAAAGGTGGTCAAATCCATTTAGCAGCAACAATGGCACCACCATTAGGACAAGATTACAATAGGGTTGGCACATTTAAACAGGAAGGAGATATTTACACAAAGCCAGAAAGGAGACATTTAAACCAGACAGATTTAGTCACAAGTGCTTGACACATTTGATTGCTTGATACAACAGTTATCAATTTGGTAAGTACCTACACAAGAAGATGCAAACCTTAAGAGTTAGAATCTTCCCCTCTCCACCTGACCCAATCATCTTGATAAAAGGCTACTCTGGAGTGGTCAGAAGGGAGTCTGCATTTGAATAGTATAGTAGTGGTGATAAGATTGACAATGGATAAAGGCAGGTATAGTCCTTTTCAACACTTCCCCCCCCTTTTCTCCTTCTGCTGGGAAAGCACTATTTCTTTCTATCCAGCCAAAACCTTGTTCCTTTTAAAACTGCTTCATGCTTTTCCTAAACACAACATTTTGTTTCTTTTATAAAATCACTCTAATGCTCCAGCCTTTTTTGTTGCTGCTTTAAACTTTGGTGGGGAAACCTTTTGGCTTGGTCCAAAAAAGACTTTCCAGGTTACTTTAGCTCTTGGGCAGATTAGAATAGATTTAGGCAGAAGTTGTCCTCACCATGCTCTTTTGTCAGATATCCAGATTTGCATTACAAGACCCTGAGGGGAGGGAGACGTTTGAATGTCCCTTGGCACCAATTCTTAATGGTCTGCATTGTCTGCATTATCTTGTGCTATCTCCTGAGGATCACCTGTGTGACCACAGGATATGTGTGACCACAGGAAATGGCCACAGATAGCTTCAAGATGTTTGCAGTCAAGGAGGTTTTATTAGTGACAGGAGGCGCCCTGCCTTAAGAAGTAACAGGAGCGAAGTGAAGCCAGGGGGCGGGCTTAGCAGCCATGTTGGTTGACTCAAAACAATCCTCATTCCAAGCATTTCAGATTGCTTTGCTCGTACTGTTTAGGACTGAATAGTTTATTCCTTAACTAAAAACGTACGAAAATAAAAACATGTGATCGTGTAGAAACATTATTGGTAACCTTATTATGATTTAATATGCACTTACAAGGTTACATTCCGCATAATATATTACTGAACATACCTGACGAAATGCTACTTGCTGTCTATTTAAACTCAGATTGCACTATTGTGACAGACTTATTTTTTGAAATCTACACAAGCAAAAATAAAACGGTCATGCCCCATAGAAAAAAATTCTGATAATGTTCAGAATTTCATAAATATTACAGTAGAAAATGAAAGGCAGAAAAATAAAGTGTGAGCGGGAAGGAAAGGAAAAAAAGGGGAGGGTGGGCAAAAAATTAGATAAATATATAGGAAAATTTCATTAAAATCTCTTCATAACACAAGTAGTTGTCAATATGAGAGTAATTCTTTTTTACTTCTAGACTATTAAGAGTATTTTTTTAAACTTCTACACTCACCCCCAAGAAAAATAATGGGCTATTAAGAATATTTTTTTAAACTTCTACACTCCCCCCCCCCAAAACAAATTCTGTTAATGTTCAGAATTTCGAAAATATCACAGTAGAAAATGGAAGGTGGGAAAAAATGTGTAAACGGGAAGGGGGGGAAAAGGAGGGGGGAAATATATTTTTCTTACCTTCTAGACCATTAACAGTGGGTGTCAGAAAATGGTGAATAAGACTGCTAGGAACAACAAGAAATTACACAGCTTCAAAAATAATGCACTCATTGTTTCAGTGAACTATAGTTTTATTGAACCGATGTAATGTGAATACATGAATCTTTCCGTGGAAATTAAATCCCATTTGTCGTACAGCGATTCGTTCACCTGTATGCAGAACACGCAGGCATGATTAAAGAAGTTGAGATTAACTTTTACACACGTGCAGGGAGATTTTGATTCGTGAATTCACGGCAATCCTCCCCCTTTGCGGCAAAGATCTGCCTGAGTCAACCATATTGGTTGACTCAGTCAGATGCTCCATGTGGCTTCAAGAAACGTCAATGACGTTATGGCGCCTCCTACCATAATACCTCCATGTTTGCAGTGGATTCAAAATGGCCACCACAGATGCAGCTAATAGCTGGATGGGTCATAATCAACCCCCGGCCCTCCCTTAACAATGAATAGGAAAGAATTGAAGCTAGGGGGTGGGCTTAGCAGCCATGTTGTTAAGTACAAAACATTGCTCATTCCAAGCATTTCAAATGGGTTTTTGCGTGATGTTTAGGACTGAATCGTTTACTCCTGAAGTAAAAACTTACCAAAATAACAACGTGTGATCGTGGAGAAACATCATTGGTAACCTAATTATGAGTTAATATGCAATTCCAAGGTTTAATTCCGCGTAATTATATTACTGAACACACCGGACGAAATGCCACTTGCTGTCTATTTAAACTTGGATTGCACTGTTTTGACAGACTTATTTTTTGAAATCTACACAAGCAGGAATAAAGTGTGAACGGGAAGGAAAGAAAAAAAAGGGGAGGGTGGGCAAAAATTAGATAAATATGTAGGAAAATTACATTAAAATCTCTTCATGACACAAGTAGTTGTCAATATGAGAGGAATTCTTTTTTACTTCTAGGCTATTAAGAGTATTTTTTTAAACTTCTACACTCACCCCCCCCCCATAAAATTAACTTCCACATGCGCGCCGTGCGAGTGAGAGAGCCCCTCCGGTGGCAATCCTCGTCGTTCGCGGCCAAGGAGGTTTGCGGCGATTATCTGAGTCAGCCATATTGTTCGGTCCAGGTCCATGGCTTCTCCAGCCATCTAAGCTTCTTGGTCATAATAATTGAGGTATCAAGTTAACTGGCACTCCAGGGAAATACAATGAGGGAAATCAATCACTCTTGCATCGACTGGACATGCCTGAACAGAGAGCTGTATTGCACCTGCCTGGCTGCTCTCTGCTACTTAGTAGAAGCTTGTACAGGAGGTATTCTAACAGAGTTGCTTCTATTTTCTGCAAGTAAGTTACTTCCTTAGCATGGACAGCCACTTTTTAAAAAAATTGTTACCTTCCCACCTAAATTTATGAGAAAAAAAAGTTTCACCACCACTCAAGTTGTTGTCTTTATCTTTTCTATACTCTGGGGGTGGTGGTGGGGCTGCCTTTTGGAGCATTTGTTAAGCTCCACACTCATTGGATTGGGCTCATTCTGGTGGCCCTGTGTTCTCCTTTGCCTGTCCTTCCCTATGAGCCAAGGCACAGCCATCTACTCCTAAGTAAATGCACAAATATGACTCTGTTTCACTTTCCATAGGGCTTGATAGACTAGGCTATGCTTTGATATGTGTCCATTTTTTTACTTTCATCCATGTTCTGGTCCCTAACTAGATGGAAGTCCAAGGTATTCCAGTAATAAGTAAAATTGCCAATTGTAACAAAAAGAAATTATTCTTTGTGCTAATTGCTTGTTCCTTAATTTCAGTGTCCATCATCTGCAAAGCATGGATGTTAATTGGCTTCTTCTGGCCAAGTGGTTATGTAATTCCTCTCGCTAGTGTCAGCATGTCACACTGTATAGGCAGGTCATCCTTGATTTTTTCCAGGATGGAGAAGCTTTGATGGTTTAGCAGAAGGGATTCTCTGCTGTTAGTGTTTGTCCATTGATAATGGGCAAATTTCCAGTCCTTTTCATTTATATATACAGTTGGACCCCAGTATCTTCAGATACAGCATCTGAGGATTTGACTCACCACTGATACCAGCAGATACTGGAGACCAAATTTAAATGCTTTTTAAAAGAAAAAAAGTGCCAAAATCAGGATTCCTGTTTCCCAACCAAACAGAGCCAAGCCTCTAGAACAGCAGTTCTTAAATTGTGGGCCTGTGGCCCACCAGTGGGTCATGACCCAATTTGCAAAATTGGCAGGGTAGATAACAATCTGCTACCTGGGGGAGCACCGCTGCCCAAGCACCATTATAGCCACAGAAGCTTGAGTGGTTGGTAAAGTGAAACTTTTTTAAAGGTGCGTCCCAATGCTAAAATGCTTCAGAAGGGACCCCTGCTGTAGAGATATTTTTAGGACTGAAAGACCCTGGGCAATGCTGAGGTTCCTTGCTCCTCTCATACGTGCCCTAGAATGCACTTGAAAATCCTAAAAAAAGATTGACTTAAGCTCTGTACTTTTACAATAAAGCACTCCATTGTGAGTCATGCTGATATGGGCCAAATAAAGTATATATCACTTATGCCTCCTTTAACAACAGTTTTCTTTAAAGTTACATTTAATATCAAATTTATCACCAAATTTATTTCCATTGCCTTAGTCCAAAATGTTCTCATTATTCCATTTGTCTATCATACCACAAATTTTGGATCTATTATACATTCTTTATCCTACTCCATTTCTCACAAGATCTACCTGTACACCTCATACCACCAGGTTTTTATCCCTCCATCTTCCGTTAACCCTGCATCCTCTATTCCAGCCTGCTTCCTATTCTTCCCGGTCCACCCTTAAATATTCTGCTAAAACTGTCTGACATTTTGACTCTTATGCCCTCTATTGAGCTTTCTGGCAATGCTCTCAATATCCGTACCATCTCTTTTTTCAATAAATCTAGCAGGGCTAGTTTAACTTGATTGTTCTCCCCCTCGTAAATGTTCCTCTGGGAATCATGTATTTCTAGCTTGGTCTCTGTTCCTTGCATTTTTTCTGTTTCTTCCAAAGCTGCTTCCAGATAGACTTTGTTTTCAATGCTGTTTTCATATCTTTAAAGTGCTGTTTCATTTGCCCAAGCTTTACTTCCAACTTTCTGTCAGTCCTTATTTTGAATTTTCCCAATGCCTCTTGAAGGAACTCTGTGGTAAGTTCTGTGAATTGTGTTTTCATCTCCAAAGCATCTCTTTGTCTCCATGCTTCCATTTCATTAATTTTTCTTAAGATTTGTATATGCAGTATTCTTTAATTCCATTAGATGTCAGAGTTCTTCTCAGAATGTTGGCATTCATTCTTGCAGAGAAAGAAACAATCTCTCAGACTGTTCCCAGATGCTTCACATTCCAGACATTCCAGGACTGATAAACAAATGATACAAACAAGAATGGCACTGCTTCTTCGTTTAAAGAATTAATAGCAGAAATTTCATAAACATTTTCTTGGCGACACGCAATTCACCACACTCTTTATATTTCTCTTTCTTCATTGCATAGGATCCATTCCATAAGTAAAAATTCGTCATTCCTTCATTGTTATCTCCTCAGTTTATCTTCACTTGAAAACATTTAATTTAGCACAATCCTAACTTGGAGTTAGGCTGGCATAGTTAAGCCAGCAAAATTTGGCTGGTACCAAGGCCACCATAAAGCATGTTTGGACCACTCTCGGAGTCGGGGAGAATGGCACATGTCTGTGTGCTGACTCCGAGAGTGGTCCAAACATACTTTGTGGTGTTGTGTGTGCCAGCCAAACTTTGCTGGCCTAACTGTGTTGGCCTAACTCCAGGTTAGGATTGTGCCTCCACTCTTATCTCAGTCAGCCAACAGATCTTTTGTTCTAATTACTATGCTGTGCAATTGCAAAGAAAAGCAAGTTTGTGGGAGTAGTCTTGGCTTACACATTTCTGGAGCCTGTTCTCATTTCCTCATCCAACTACCCCCAAACCTGATAGCCTATGCCCTGGGGAATAAGACAGGAGCGAACTGGAATGTTTTGGGCTTGTGGATGCTGTTTCATTGGATGCTGTTTCTGTCTTGGGTATCTTCATTATGTCTATCAGGCATGCAGAACAAATCAGCAGTGTCAAGCCAGCCATGCTTCCCAGCCCAAAAGAGTGGAGTTCTGCGGACCCAAAAGAGCAGAACGGATTCTGCCTGTCCAGGAGGGCTTTCCTTTCCCTTCCTCTAGACTGTACTCATGTAGCCCTCTGAAAATGCACTTTTTAGGCTGGGTGATTTTCCAGAATGCTATGCAATAGGGCCAAAGTGGGGCAGGATCTCCTCAAATTCCCTCTTCCACTTAATTAATCAAGATACAGTAGCGCTCATCTCACATTTGGTGACCCTGGTGTCCTCTTCTTTGTAACAAAGTTCATTCAGTTGGATAGTCAACAGTTTTATAGGTTGCAAGCAGATCTAACCTATGGTTGAGACAGCTATGAAATTTGAACTCCAATCTCTATTTGCATTTTGAAATCGCGTGTTTATTGTGCTTGAAAGCTTCTGTATACTATTATGAAACATTGTGGATGAAAATATATTTTACCACAGGTAATGTTCTCAGGATGCTAACATGACACACTGAAGGTGTCACAAGTCACTGTGACAATGCATATGACCTATAGGCTATAGACTTGTCCCATCAGCGATAAAATATTTTCTTTTGAACAGTGAGACAAATAATTGACAAATAATTGCACTGCATCAATTGGGCTTCAGATATGGATAAAGTTTCCCATTTGGTTATAATGTAATAATGTTCAGTAATCCTGTGTGTGTTCATGTGGATATTTTATTTTACAACCTTATTCACAACATATGCAGAGTTCTCAGTGCCCTCTTTAATTTAATGAGCTATGCAGTGAGCCCAAATCCACTACTGGAAAGGAATTTGGCTAGTTGAAGCCAACTGATATAATTACCAACTAATTCCCAGTTAAGAATCAAGCTTCAATTGTTGCCATAGCTTAGTAACAAGTCTCTTGTTCTGCCTTGAGCTGTCAGTGAGACTTAAATTTCAAGTCAGAATTTCGCCTTTGGGCAGCTACATGACTTAGGAGGCAAGGAGCTGCCTCCTTCATTGCATGACCCACATAAGTTTATATTGCTGTCTCTTATTCTAGTACAGGTCTAATGTCCCTTATTCCTGCAAAGTAAGGGAGGGAACGAGGAAGAGGACAGAGAAGAAATCCTTTAATTTCATAAAGGACCAGTTCCTTTTTTGTATCAGTCTTGATAACAGAATTCTGTGCATTGGAAAAAAAAAAAGTACAGGATAGATGCAATATACTCCTCAGTATACTTAACTCCTCAATATACTCCTCAATATACTCCTCCTGTAGTTTGTGAAATATTGATCTATACAACGTAACGTAATATTGTGATAGCCTGCAGTTTTGCTGGATTTTAAACAAAGAGACCACATAGTTCAGACAATTCCAGATCCAATTAACTTTCTTTGTTGTACTTTTGCAGGTTATATTTATTTACAAGTGCATGTGCACATGCGCGCGCACACATGCACACGGAGGTATTAATCAGTGTCAGAGAATATTTGACAATACACAAGATTTTTCTTACGGTACTGTATATGTGTTTCCAAAAAAAACCCCACAAAAAACCTGCTAATAGATTTCTTCCTACAGTTTGCAGTGTGAGTCTGGGATGCTTTGGGGTTTGCCTGCCCCTGCCCATTGCCTACGTGACTGACGTGTCAAGTAAATGGAAATGGCAGAAAATGAAATTAAAGAACAACAATAAAACCAATTTGTTTTTGCCTTCTTTCACAAAGATTGAATCAGTTGTGCTTTACTGGAGATGTTTACCATGCAACACATGCATTTTCTCTGCTCATTTACATGCGCTTATGTGAACTTTTTTTAAGGCAATTAATCTTTTTTAGTCTGATTAGGAAGGAAGGATTCCCCTGTGTGATCAGGAGTTAGGCACTGACTGCTGTGTTGTGAAGGGCAACTCAGCCTTTTGTTAACTAAGTAAACAGCTGTGGTTCTTTATTCTGTGCTAGAAAAACACAAAAATTATTTTTGTATTTACTTTCACAGGCCACTTCTTTAGGAAGATCATGAGCTGTCTGATGCCCTTGTAAAGAAGATTAGCGAGTCTCTCATTTTTTTTAAAAAAAATCACCTTTAGATTCTTCTGACAAAGCTTGCTTTTAAGTGTTTAGACTACTATAATAATAAATATATTTCATACACTCCCCGAACCCACCACTCTCCCCATAATTGATGCAAGCTGCATTGTTTGCTTCATTGATGGGACAGCCTTGCTTGTACTTCTGATTTTGTGGTCCTCAAGGGTAGGAACATCATCTCAGAATGCTCATAGGATTCGTAGAAGCTCATTTTCATTTCTCAGACTTTGACTCCATAATAACTTGGTGAACCAAATATAGACTAGTTTTTTAAAAAAAAAATAGAGGCAGTCAGTGGTGCTATCTTTTGAGTTGCACAGTGAGCTAAAAGTGATTGCAATATTTGACAGATGCTGTGGTAAACCTGTGATACCTTTCATCTTTTGCAGTATAAAATTGTAATCTCAAACTATATAAAAGTAGGAAGCCTACATGATTTATAGCTTTTCTCATTGTAATCCCTAAATGGTTATAGTCAGCCCCCCCCCCCCCTTCAGGGAGGAAGGGAGGGAGAGAGAGAGAGAGAGAATTGTCTGCTCAGGCATGGATTCTGGTTTCCAAGTTTAAATTGTGAATTTCATCCAGTTGTGTCACCAGGTTGCGGGGCCGTCTGGGACAAATTCCTGCACCAGGCCTCCCTATGGTGCCTCCTGTCACTGTGATGGTGAAGATTCAGGGGGTGGCGGCCCTACCACATGGACTATCTGTTGAGTATGAGCGTTCAGCCAGTGACTAACCCTGATGTCATACTCATATTTTTGTGCTTTTTAAGTTTTTGACAGCAGAGAAAATTGTTTACACTGAGTACAGAATCATCTTCAGAGGGCAGATTTACACACACAAAAACTTGGGGCCCATGATCCCTTAGGATCACAGCCCATCTAACTTCCCTTCTCATTGACTATTGCAGTCTCAAACATAGCCTCCAAAGAAGAATTGAAAATATCTAGAGTCGCCACGTAACTCTACATTTTTGTAAGTGAATTTGAGGTGCTGCATATCTGCAGCAGACAATACAATCTTCAGGTGTCCTCTCAGGCCACCGTCAACATTCCCGATGGCTTCTGGAGTGGAAGAGAAAGATCCCAGACATACACTTGGTTCTCCCTCCCTTCCACTGAAGCCAATGAGATCAGTATGCGGCAAAGGGGAGAAACTACCCACCTGTAGACCACTGCTACCAAGCCTGCCTGTCCAGTAAATGGAAAGGGGAATGGGTTGGGAGCAATGTTCAAGGGTGTTCACAAAGTGCCCCAAGACCTGTTGAACCCTAGTGCCTTCTCTTGTTCAGCGAAGAACAAAATCTATTAGGGCTGATAGTGCTGTTAGGATGGTGAGGGGCAGGAATGACCATCTTTCTGTTGCTCTGGCATGACTATATTCTTCATTCCTTTGTTTTTATTAACTATTTTTGTGTTTTCCTAGCCTGAGTTGTTGCTCACAGATTGTTGTTGCTCCCAGAGTCACATGAAGCTGAACTGAGTGAATTCATTTATGTTATGCAGCATGGTAGTTAATTTTGTATAGATCCAGTACAACATCCTAATTCTCTGCAAGTCTTCCTCTGCTGCATCTGTCTCATATATTTAATTAGCCATCCTGGAGCTGCTTGAAACAACTGCATTCACACAAACAAACTGAAAATGAGGGCTTTTTGTTCACATGGTTAATGGCCATCTACTTGTTTAGACTTCTCTCAGATTCTCTCCCACCAATGGCTTTATCAGATCAAGCTTCAACAGATTTGTACAGTGACCACAGACATTCATAGTTCCATAGACAAGTAGAGTCTAGGCAAGTTTTACACATGGTGAAATGACAACTCTGTTTAATTCATGGATTGCTTTATATTATACCTGAAGTGTGGACTTTCTGTGTAGGGAAAGTGTAACACAAAGCACGCTTTACTTGCTCCTCAGACCACTTGAGTAAAACAAGAATGTATTGCACGCTGTTACAAGATGGTAAACTGAATATTCTACTACATTGCAGCCATGGCAACAGTCCTGTATGTTTAAAAAAAATCAAGGACAGTAGTTGGAAAGAAAGACAGATTCCTGATCTTAGATTCATATTTTAACTCTTCTAGAAATTGATTTTTCTGGATACAAGTGAATACTATGCAAATCAAAGTGTATTTAAATTGATATGAAGGACCACCCAAAATAAAATAAAATTGAGGACTTGTTCAGTGGGGTTTGGGCTACAAAACCAGTGAAATATGTGATATACTGTATCAAAAGAAGGTCATATCTCTACAAGAAATATGAGCCCTTGAATAAGTAAGATTAAGATGAGAATATATTTGTTCTGCTCTTCCAGGTCATTTTCAGTTGCCTTTTTTCTTCTGCAGTCTGAAGTCAATGGGGGGGGGGGGAGGAATTTGCAGAAAAGATCAGGTGCTGAAGGACTTTACAGATGTTCCCCAGTGTTCATTTTATATTAATGAGGTTAATGGAACACATTTTTGTGAATGTAACTCATTGTTCCATCCTTAAAATAATAGTTTCGGTCAGTACAAGGGAGCAGCACAATGGTGGAGCCTTGCTATTTTAACTCTTTTTAGCAGTGGAATGTGTGTATCATGAAATTATTTGCTTTATCATAAAAGATAGTTTATAAATGTGTAGTTTCACGCAGTTTTTTGTTTTATATCATAATTTTGATCCGGTTCCTGTGAAGCTCAGGATTTAGAAGAGACTTGAGTAAAAATAACAAAGCTGGAAATGAGGAATTGTTTCCAAAAGCAAAAAGTAACGTAATTGCTCAGGCAGAATTAACTGTTCAGCACCAAAATGCAAGGAATCCAATCGGGCAATCCTACAGCAAGTCAAGCCTGATTGCTCCCTGGAAGGACAAATACTGAAGCTCAAATACTTTGGCCACCTCATGAGAAGAGAGGACTCTTTAGAAAAGACCCTCATGCTGGGAAAGATCGAAAGCAAAAGGAGAAGGGGGCGGCAGAGGATGAGATGGTTAGATAGTGTCACGAAGCAATGAACATGAAATTGGGCGAACTCCGGAAGCTAGTGGAGGACAGGGAGAGACCTGGCATGCTGTGGTCCATGGGGTCGCAAACAGTCAGACACAACCTAGCGACTGCACCACCACCACCACCACCACCACCACCACCACCACCACCACAACAACAACAATTCATAGTATTATGATCTTCTAAGCACATGCAGTATTGACAGTGGTATTGGTCCTGTGCAATACTTCTCCAATGGTGTGGTTAGGAGCTATCACTATATTCAGGGTTCAGAGGCTGGCCCACTCAGGGCACTCCTATAATGAGCTTATGGTCCTCGGTCAGTGGGTCTGACCTGGCTGGTACCAGGAACAACCATGCATGTACCAGGTTAGCCATACAGGCATGCCCTGGTATCCACTGGGCTGGATCCCCTCGTGGATACCTGAAACCGTGGATACTGGCAACACCTTTTTAAGATAGGGGTACATTTATTAGTTAAAAAAAACAAACCAGTATTGATCTGATCCTTTAGGGTAGGGAGAAACAGGAGAAATAATATTTCTTGCAACATTTTTTCCAATTATTTTCCTACTTTAATAAAACTGTCCAAAAATCCAAAATGTAGTGCAGTGTTTCTCAACCAGTGGCATGGGTGCCATCAGTGATACTTGAGAGTGGTGGCTGGTGGTACACACAGCACCTCTGGACAGCTGCCGCTGGCCAGCGAGACCAGCAACGCAACATGACAAACAGTGGTTGGAGGCTTGGCACAGCAAGCAGAGCTCCAACATGCTTTTCCACACTCAGAAAAGCCCACACATCCACTCTGAGCCTCTTACTGGTGTTGGCCTCCCAACCCAGAAGTAACTGGCAATGGTGTCATCACCAGTTACTTCTGGTGGTATTTCCAGTAAATGGACCATGTGAAGTGGTACAGTGAGGACAAACGTTGAGAAACTCTGGTGTATAGTGAATGTGGGCTGTGTCAGGTCACTGCAGTAACAGCTTTAAAAGTAACAGCTAACTTCAGATGATTGAATAGTATGTTCTTTACTTTGCATGCTTGGGGGACTATGTTTATAACGGACTGCGTTTAATTAAAGAGTACCATTGATTTTCGTATTTTTTTAGGAGAGTGTTTCGCCATATCACTGAAGTAAATTTATTTCTCCCTTCTCTGTTCAATGAATGGACATGGTTTTTATGTGCAATATCCAGTTTTCAGGGATCTTTTGAGCAATTCTTTGATCTGGTTTACATTACCTTATGCCTTATGTGTGTTTTTTATTAATAGTACAGTGAACCCTGGATTTAATGGGAGAATGGGTGTCTGTTGATGCCAAAAAGTCTTAAATTCCAATGCAGTGAAGTCAATCGAGATGTGTTAAATCAAGTGTTCATTGTATTACACCTTGTCTCGGACAGAATATTCCTTATGAGGTCTGTTTATTTCAGAATGCTTGGTTGTAGTAGAAGTTGCTGTATGGTGCTTGGGGTGATACATTTAGATGTAAAATATGGGCAATTTGTGTATAGGTCAATATTGTTAGTAAAATTGCTAGTGCTCCTAAGGGGCTCTGTTGTGACAAAATAAAAAAAGTGCAACGGGTTTTAAGTTAGAAACATTTCCAAGTTTATTCTGCAGAAGAGAGACAGACAAAACTGCATATACAACCTCACCCATTCATTCTTATCTATACCCTTTCCTTTTTGTTTGGGTTTTCCAATTCTTCAGGTCCACTTCCTATCCACTAACAACAGGTTTTCTGGCCTTCTGCTTGGTGTGGGAACTGCTGGGCTCAGCTAAAGCTTCCCAGATTCTCATAGGCTAGCTACAGTACATGTTGCTTTGTTGTCATGCCATATCCAAGCTGCTTGTTTCTGGTGTTTCAGCCATGTTTATTTAACCTTATGATAGATCTGTTTCACATTTAAAAAAAAGTTACAGTGGCTGATATGTCAGTACCCTTCACTGGATGAAGTTCATCCGACGTTTTCGCAATGTCACACATTCTTGTCACTTGCCTGCTTTTCTATTGGGCACCTTGGACCTAGCTTCTGAAGTTCATCACTCTTCGAAACAGCATTGCTGTTTCTCAATTCTGTGTGAGGCTTCTCATAGCTATCCTTTCTTTTTTGTTTCTGAACTTTTTTTCAATGTTGCTTCTCTTTCCCTGTGGCATTTGCCTCTTTCATCTGTAGCAGGGACACGCAGACACTAGAGGCAGAGGCGGATCTACAGGGAGGGCAAAGCTCTAAGTGTTGCAAGAAGCCTTACCCTGTCATGTAAATCCCTCCTCTCCCTTGCTGCTGTAGCCAGTAAGCAACACCAAGATGTTGCTGTTCCCTGTGAGGATTGGCTAAAACGGTGCAGGAGAGGAGTGATTTCCACTGCAAGGTAAGGCTTCTTGCAAGACTTAGAGCTTTGCCCTCCCTTAGATCTGCCTCTGACTAGAGGAGGTGAGGCAGTGCCTCACCTGCCTCAGGCCCTCTGGACAGCACTGAAGCTGTGCTCCAGTCGTGACTGGAGGGTTTTCTGAGGCTCAGGAAGGCTGTGCACATCTTCCCCAGAGCCTTAGAATGCCTTCTAAAGGTTTAAAAAGGCCACTTCTGGTTTCAGAGGAAACTGGAAGAAAATTTTTATTAGGACTCCAGAGGCTCTTCTGAGGCCTGCCAAGGCTGTGCGCATCTGTTTGTGGTGTTGGTGGGCCTCAGAATGTCCACTTAGGCCCAAACCCTGCAACTTCCAGTTGCTGGGGAAAACTAGAAGTTGCGTTTTTAATGCCTTATAAGGCATTAAGAGGGCTGGGGAAGCACCAGAAAGCTTCTCGCCCCCACAACCCGGGTTCAGAGGGTGGGACTGTAGGCAAAATCTGTGGGTTTTATTACCCATGGATTTTTTTTCCCCAGAGGGATTGTGCCTGATCAGCCCAGTCTCTCACTGCATGTCCCTGAATAGGTTCTTTCAGGTTTTCCTCCTCAGATTCACTGCCAACTCTGGCCGTGTTTCAGCTGTGCTTTTGATTTGAATTGAAATGGTCTTCTGGTTTGATGTATGGATTTGCGCTTATTGATTGTTATATTGACTGCCATAGTTTAATACGTTTTGACACTTTTTTGATGTGAGCATCTTTGAATTTAATGTAGTGGTGGAAAAGTGGCATATTAAATATTAAGTCAGATCAATACTTATTATATTAACTAGGTTTTCTTTAAAAAAAGAAAAGCTGTGTCTGTGTCTTTTTAAAAGAAAAAGAAAAAGAAAAATGCTTATAAGAAAAAAAAGAAAATACAGGTTGTGTATCCCTTATCTGCACTGCTGGGGACAGCAAAGTGTCTGGATTAATACATATAATGAGAAATGCTCCCACTTGTTCATCTCAGTTAGCCTTTTGGGTGTCTGCTGGCCTCTTTTTCAACAACATCTATAGGCACACAGCACAGAACAGAGAATAGAACTTCTTTATTATTATTTATTTATTAAATTTATATCCCGCCTTTATGCCCGAAGGCACCCAAGGCGGCATTACAGTAAAAAACAATAAAAACAAACTTAAACATTAAAAAAAGTTAAACAGTATTAAAATACAATTAAAAAAATTTAAATTTAAAAACTTACAACCTGTAGATGGGAATGTGCACAAGAACCTCTAGTGTTCCCACTACAGAAGGTTTTTAAAAAACTCTTGGACAAAAATGTCTGGATTTTGGATGTCCGGATAAGGGATCCTTCCTCTCTGTGTGTGTTTGTGCGCGTGCATGCACATGAGCATTATTGCAACATAAATGACCACCCCAAGAGTCCCACATGTAGTTGGATGTAGTGTTAACACTGAGAAACTCCCAACAGCAGTGAAGTAGGGTATGGTCAAGGAACCACATCCATCAGAGTTACCAGGATGAATCTTGAACCCTTAGTACTGGTGTCGGTGCTAGTGTTCAATGTACCATCAGGTGCTATGGGGACTTCCAGTGTAGGCTTTGCCTCAGCACGCTGGCACTGAGCAGAGCCTTCTCATCCAGTCTCATAAAGTGAGAGAAGATGAACTTGTGACAATATTTAGGACCTGCTTTACCTTTGTTACCTTACGTTCCTGGCTTCTTTCAACTCACCTTCAAAGCTCCTGACCTGCCTGCTTTTCCGTTCAGCTTCCTCTATGTGAGCCTTTCCCCAACCAATCTAACCTTTTGCGTTTGTGCAAATTTTTGTTCTACGTGTTTGCAAATATTCCATGAGTCTCAAAAGCTCATTCATTGGCTAAGGAGGGGCTATCATGTGGACAGGCTGCTGCTAAGGAATGTGTATGTTCTGTGTATATGCTACGCCCATCAACATCTAATTAGAAACAACTGTTGCTTAGTTATAGAGGTGGTGGTTTTATTCGGGTTTAAACATCGTGAATACTTATTCTTTCAGATTTTTATCCTGTTGTATGCATTTTATTCAAAAAAAAAACCCAGGGGGTTTCAAACTGGAGTGTTGCAACGCCCTGGCATGGAAAGCCTTAGCCTTTTCCCCTTATGGGGCAGGGCAGGGAAATGGCAGCAATGCGACCAACATGATTGTGTCACCGCTGGCTATGGAATGGGGCTGGGGAGACTTACAGTGATATAGCCTTCCCTATTGAGCGGAGGGGTTGGTGAGTCCCACGGACCCCTCTGCAGGGCTCCCCATGCTTCAGAAATGTTAAAAAAAGATTGCAACCCAATTCCAGTTTTGCAGTTGCAAACTGGAAGTCGGTCACAATTTTTTTAAAAAAATATTTCCCTGCAGAGGAGTCTGCAGGGCTCTCTGACCCCTCTGGACATTGGGGCAGGCCGTGGTAATCTCTCCAGCCCCATTCTGTAGCCAGCAGTGATGCAGTTGTGGCCATCGCATTGCTGCCATTCCACTGCCAAAACTTCCTGAGAGTTTGGGAACAGCTGGTAAAAACCATTATTAATAATTTTTGAAAAGCTATTATTGTGTTGATTGTATAGTGTTAAGTTGCAGGCAAACAAGTTTTAAATTATTCTGCATCAAATGACTCTAAATAGTTTCAAAACTATTACAGTGCCTGTCACCAAGCAGCCACCAATCAAGTTTTAAGGTTAGTGTCTGAACCAGAACTGGGGCGTTAAAAAAAAAATCCTGATGATCCTCATCCGAACTCACATTTTTAATGGTTCAATTCCTGGCTCAGGTCGTCCAGGTGCATGGTTTTTGCGTATTCATTCTTCTGAAAAAAAGTAAGTATTCCAGAAAGCAGCCATCATATGGTTGAATCTCTGGAGATGTGGATTTCTATCCACTGGGAATGGCAATCTTCACTCATTTTGTAGATACCAATGAACAGCTATCAGACAATAACAACGTTCCGTCATTACTGCAACTGAACTTAGTTGCATGTGAACTGGTGGCCTGAAGGAAAAAGACTCTGTGGACCATTACCAATTCCCAATGTCTAACAGGCATCTTTTTGCCTGTCAGCTTCAATTTGTGCCTTATCAGCCAAAAAGTTTCTAGCATGAAGGCAGAAAAAACTTCTACTTCAATTGTAAAAACCCACGTAGAGTACTTGTGAAATACAAGGAAAAATACACAGCCAGGAATACAAATTATGTTTATAAATTATATAAAAGCAGATGGGAAAATTTAAGGAATATTTACCTTCCTGGGGTTGCTTCCCCCCTATACAGTCCCACCTTCCCCTTGCCCTCCCCCATCCAAACTGCACCACTGGTCCAACATGTTACAAGAAGTTTATGGCACATTCATGACACCTGGAGCAGGCAGTACACTTGTACCACCGGCTACAAGGATTGGGCTGTAAACTAGAAGTCAAACTAGGCAAAAGAGAGGTTCTAAAATATCTTTAATTTTAATTGATATTATTGTGTAATACTGCTTATGTATTATATAGTAGTTTGTTTTTTAAAAACTTCTTATTTACCTGAAAGTTTTTTTAAAGCATGTAGCATGATATTCCCTCCCTCCCTCCCTCCCTCCCTCCCTCTGTGTGTGTGTGTGTGTGTGTGTGTGTGTGTGTGTGTGTGTGAGAGAGAGAGAGAGAGAGAGAGAGAGAGAGAGAGAGAGAGAGAGAGAACAACGTTGCTACTGCTATATAATCAAAATAAAAAACTTAAATTTTATAAGAAAATGTAATGATTTACAGCAGTGTTAGTCAAACTGTGGGCACGGCTTGATGTCAGATAGGTTGCGGTAAGCTGGAAGCAGCCATCTTGGGAACTGCAGACCTTACCCTTGTTATATTCCTTTTGTGAGTGTTAACAGTTTGAGTTTTCAAGTGAGGATTTTTTTAAAATTTTGTGTTTAGTTCAGTGTTTTTACATCATATTTATCTTGCTTTCTGTCAGGGATGTTTCTAACCCATGGCCCTGCCTTAAGAATTAATAGGAGCGAATTGAAGCCAGGGGGCGGGCTTAGCGGCCATGTTTTTGAACTCAAAACAATGCTGATTCCAAGCATTTCAGATTGCTTTGCGCGTACTGTTTAGGACTGAATAGTTTACTCCTGAAGTAAAAACTTACCAAAATAAAAACGTGTATTATTCTCGTAGCCCGCTACGCCACCTGTGCAAGAGCTGAGCCGCCAGCTTGGAACCGAGGCACGCAAAAGGCGTGCAAGCGGCGTTCCTCTAATCTCAGCCCTGGTTTACGCATGGGTTGCTGCTGGCTTACACAACCACTGCGGCTCGGATTGCACTATTTTGACAGACTTATTTTTTGAAATCTACACAAGCAAAAATAAAACGGTCATGCCCCATAAAAAAAAATTCTGTACTCACTGAACGGTAGTTTTATTGAACCGATGTAATGTGAATACATGAATCTTTCCGTGGAAATTAAATCCCATTTTTCGTACAGCGATTCGCACACCCGTATGCAGAACACGCAGACATGCTTAAAGACGTTGAGATTAACTTTTACACGCGTGCAGGAAGCTTTTAATTCCTGAATTCGCAGCAATCCTCTTCCTTCGCGGCGATGATCTGAGTCAGCCATATTGTGTGACCCATGGCTTCAAGAAAATGACATCATGCCTTCTCCAGTGTATAAAAGCTTCTTGGATGTTTCATAGTTGTACAATTGCTGCAGCACTTCCTGCTTAATGATGCCACTTCCTGCCACAACATCACTTCCAGGTTAATGATATTACTTCCGGTGGTTCCCGACATGAGTGCCATTCTAAAAAGTGGGTCCCGGTCTAAAAAGTTTGAATACCACTGATTTACAGGCTGCATTTCATTTTGAATTTATTACTAACTAATTTATTAGCATTCCGTGATACTGTTTTGAATATCCCTGTTTTTGTTGATTTGTTCTTTTGTCTGATTTTTTGTGATATTATGACGCTTTGGATCACACAATAAATGGGACTTATTGCCGGAATATCTAAAACAATATTTTGACCATATTCTTCAGTTACACACACATATACTCCATAGTTGTATAAGCGAAAGAAAAGGCTTAATTCAGTTAAAAATATTTGGAAGATTCTGTGTCACTGAGAGCCATATAAGGTATTAGAAGCTGTGAATATTGGCTCCAAAACAGTTAGTTAGGGCAGCAAGAGATGAGCTGAAATGCAGAAGCCAATTAACAGCAAAAGCTTTATGCAGAGTTAAGCTGCAGGCATTTGTGTAGTCAACCAGGAGGAGGAGAGTGTATGCAAATGAATCTTCTTTTTCAGTCCATATGAAGTCTTTCTTCGTTCTCAGTCCATATGAAGTATTTCAACCCTCTTTGTGTGTGTGCCTGTGTGTGTGTGTGTGTGTGTGTGTGTGTGTGTAAAGTCTCCTTCAGCCCCTGACCTACAATTTATAATTTATCTATTTGCAGTTTGTGATGAAAGCTTGTGAAGAATGGTGCACAGCTGTATCTTCTTGACAATACCTAGCAATATGTACAAATACTTAGCTATTTAGAGGAAAGTAACTTATGTGTTCATCAGAATAAATTTAGATAGAGATTGTGTAGTTGAATGAGACTTTGGCTATTACATCTAATGGAATGTTAACACAGTATTTTGTATGATTCAGACTGTGTTAACCTAGGGAAGTATATAAATATGACACTCCTAGGTGGATCTGACCTTTTCACTTGAATGGATTCTGACTGACCTGAGTCATTTCTGCTTGAGCTGGAGTTAAACCATTTCTATTGTTATATCTGGTTCCTGTTCTTCCCCCTCAAGCATTACTGCAATTATCTGAATTGGCTGGATAGGCCCGATAGGCTTCCTTAAATGGCATTTTAGATTCATATTAAAAATACTTTATTTAGATCAGGAAGTGAAACTGAACCAAAGAAAACATTTGAACATTTATTTCTCCTGAAGTACAAGAGAGCCTGATCCTTATGCCCAGGGGTATACATATCTGTCTCAGAGGGCCTCTGTGATGCAGATTCTGGCAGGAGGGGCAACGTGTAAGGGGCTGGCACATTCTAGCAGGAGCCAGGAGGAGTTGCACTGCAGCCAATTCATGTAGTGCAGAGCCGCAGCCAAAGGGGGACGTCGTTTTGGCTGCCACATGTCTTGAGCCGCCACTGCCAGCTCCTGCACGATCCGCTGGAGCCTTGGAAAGAGATTCATCACCTCCTCCTGAAGCACTTCTGGCACCTGCACAATGCAGCAAGGCTTTGGGAGGGCTGTGCTACTCCGGTTTGGGACACCTCTGGCACCTGCACAGCTGAGCAGAGTCTTAGTGGCCGCCTCACCACAACTGTTTTGGGTTTCTGGGGTACCCGCAGGCTGCCATGCTGGAGGCAGAGAAGGGAGGCCCCATTACAGTGGTCTGGGAACAGGGGTAAATTACCCCAAATGGGGTAAAAATGAAATTCCTGGGGGTAATGGATGGTCGCACTGCTGAGACACAGCCGGGCATGCATATGAATCTATATGCATGCCCGGCTGTGTCTTGGCAGCGCGACCACCCATTACCCCCGTTCCGGTTCCGTCGCTGGCTGGCTGGCTCCGTTTTGTTTTGTTTGTTTTGCTCCGCCCACTTTCGCTGGCCGGCAAAACGTGCCCCAGACTGCTCTGCACCTGCTCTGCTTTTCACACCACAGCAGTTTAGAGCACATGGACGCAGCGAGGAGAGCGGCGGCACGTTGGACCTGAGCGGCAGTGGAGCAGAGCAGCAGTGAAGAGGCAAGCCAGGGACGGCCGGGCATCGGAAGTGAGGGAAGGCATGCGTCTTTCCCCCACCCCTGCTTCCGTTGCCCGGCCGGGGCACACATCTCCCCCCCTCCATTGCCCTGCTGGGGGGAACTGCGCACCCCTCGCTGTCCAGCGAGGGACGTGCGGTTCCTCCCAGCAGGACATCGGAGGCGAGGGAAGGTACGTGTCTTCCTCCCACCTCCGTTGCCCTGCCGAGGGGAACTGCACACCCCTCGCTCAGGCTTCTTGCAGAACATGCAGCCCCATCATTTTTATCGCTGCCCAAGGACAGAACCGGTGCTTCTTTAATGTCCCGAAGTGTCTGTGCATGATGGAAGATGTCCCCTAAGACTGGGTGCTGTTGCCAGGGGAGGGGCTGATTGGAACAGAGGCTTTTTTAAAAAGTCTATGAATGTCTACTCAGAAGTAAGTCCCATTATAGTAAATGGCACTTACTCCCGGGTAAGTATTAATAGGATTGCACTCCATCTTAATTAAAACTGCAGTCCAATGCACACACTGCCCCAGGAGTAAAGCACATTGAATTCAATCTGACTTACTTCTGAGCAAATAGAAGTTAACAGACGCCGGCTGGCCACTGAACGTAAGGTGCATGCAGGCTAGGGCAAATGCGACTGGCTGCAGAGTAACAGTCTGAGCCGACACCAGACTGTCCTCCTCCCCCTCCTAACTCTCCCAAACCCTTTACAACTTCATATTTACATAGCATTAATTAAGCTCATTAATTAATCAAATAAAAAGCAATGGGTTCCAATATGTAATTTTTTTTCTTTTGTTCTGGCGGGGCGGGGGGGGGGGTAACGTCGGCATATCTAAATATATTTGGGGTAAAAGGTAGAAAAGTTCCCTGACCCCTGCCCCATTAGAAAAGCCCCTGGTTATGTGATGAGGAGACCAGTACTTGAGTGTCAGGATTGAGGGGAAGGAAAGCACTGGCTGAGGAGACCAGGGTCACCTTGGACAAGGAGGCAAGACCACAGCGGAGGAGAAGGAGAAGCTTTCTCCTCCAGCTCAAAGTTAGGCGTCTGGGAAACAAACAAAAATTATAATGTCTCTGTGCCTTAATTGGCTCTAGCATGATTGAAGTATGAATGCTAAGGACATAAGTAAAAGTCTCAAAGGACTTTTACTTCTTTTGGCTCAAGTATGCTTTTGTTTTAAAGCAGTGCTATTCAAACTGTGGGTCGGGACCCACTTGTTGGGTCGAGACTTGATGTCAGATGGGTCACAGAAAGCTGGGAGCAGCCATCTTGGAAACTGCAGACATTACTCTAGTTATATACCTTTTGTGTTAACCGTTTGAATTTTCAAGTGAGGAGCAGTGTTTTTTTAAATTTTGTTTTCAGTTCAGTGCTTTTACTTAATATTTTGTCTAATCTTGCTTTCTGTCAGGGATGTTTCATGGTTGTACAATTGCTGCAGTCCAAGAATGCCAATTTGCATTTCAGAAGTGTCATTTTATTATGTTACAATGACAGCACTTCCTGCTTTATGATGTCACTTCCTACAATATCACTTCCAGGTTAATAACATCACTTCTGATGGGTCCCTACATGAGTGCTATTCTAAAAAGTGGGACCCACTTCAAAAAGTGACCCACGGTCAAAAAAGTTTGAATACCACTGTTTTAAAGGGTGGAGGAAAAACATAGAACACTAATGGCTGCAGCTATAATGGTTAAGGTTTAATCCGCTTTAACTTGACAGTACACATCTATGCTCTTCTCTCTTTATCAGTACATTTGCTATAAGGTGTCCACCCCCCCCCCCCGGCCTTACCTGGATCCGAGGGTCGCCTCCACAGACAAGGAACGGCAGCAACCTCCAGCCTCCCACCAGGGCCCAAGCAAGGCCCTCAGGGAAAGCAGGAGAGGGATCGGCCAGGGCAAGCCAGACCAAAATCCTGGCAACAGAGAGTAGGGCCGGGAGTGATCCTGCAAACCCCTGTGCCCTTCTGGGCAGCTAGGCCTATTTCAGGAGGAGAGGAAGGGGTGGAGTCTCAGGTGTGGGACCTAGCCATAAAAAGCAGCAAGTAGCCGGTGATGAAGGCAGTTGTGTCTGGGAAGGCAGAGCAGGAGGTTGCGGAGCAACAGCCTCCTACTCCCAGGGTAAAGGATCAAGGGTGAAGCAACTCCCTTTCCCTGCGACTGGGCTGAAGCTGACTTTACCTGCTCGAACCGGCTCGACCTTCCTGGGGCTCCCCGCTTCCTCTCGTGAACAGGTACCAACGCACCTGGTGGGATACGAACCCCTTTGGACCCCTCGAGCCTGCCACCCCAAGACTGGTCTGCCCACCGGGATGTGACATAAGGATTATTCATTTATCCATAATTTGCATATTAAGCCTGTTCTTTATACCAAGATTTTTTTAATAAGGTACAGGGATGGGAGGACAAGACAACGTCTACCTCCCATTTTACAAATGGGTGGATGTTCTCTCACTTTGAGCTCTGCTGACAGAGAAAGGGACAAATTTGCCTTGCATGCCCAGGAAGGAGCTCCAAGAGAACATAAGAAGATAAGAGCCTTGCTGGATCAGGCCAAGGACCCATCTAGTCCAGCTTCCTGTATCTCGCAGTGGCCTACCAGGGACACACAAGAATACAAAATCCCTGCATCTTGTTGCTTGCACCTGGCATTCTGAGGTAGCCTACTTCTAAAACCAGGAGGGTGAATTGAATTTTGAATTTCTCTCCTGGTAGGTCAGAAGCACCCTCTTTCTTGCATGTGCTCCTGTGGGCTTTCTCAGGACCCTTAAAGGACAGAGTATGGCCAGGAAGAGGAGCCCTTCTTCGTGAAAGTTACATTGCTTGATAGGGAGCACATCCCCACACTTTCAAGGCACATGCATTACATGTTCACAGTATATCTGTGCTTCTGCTATGTTTCTACAAATTATTTTGAGGATGGGTCCTAAAAAACAGAAGAAGATGGGGGAAAACCCATGGGAAAAGTAGAAAAAAGCAGGTGAAATGTACGAGAATTTTTCATAGTTTGCCATTAAAGCTTGAGGTGCTAAGCCATCTCATGTGATGCTGGAACTTCTGAAATATTTTCATAGTCAACTTCAACACTTTATTAATGTTACATAATATTGTTGGTTCTATCATGCCACACAACATTTTCATGGTCTTAGGCATTTAGGGTGATTTTGGAATGGCTTTGGAATGAGTTAGCATTTTTTCTTTTGAAATTAATGTAATAATTGTACTTGTTATCCATATTGTTGTTATAGGAGCCGTTTTCAGGAACATATTAGGTATGGATAATGAAGGAATAGCGTTTAGAAGCAATTGTTCTAGTTATATTCTAGTTACATTCATTTCATATGAACTTAAACTGCCAAAGTATTGATGGGTTTTGTCTGACAATTCGCATTATGCACCAAGCTCCCATGACTTGGAATTGAACTAGTTTTGGACTTGTGCTAAACACTTGTTGTCTTGAATCAAAACCTGGAACTATCTTAATTATTGCAGAATCTGAAGTGAAGTGAAGCAAATGTTTTGTAATTTGATTCCAAGATTTACATTCTTGCAGCTGAACCTTGGCACTCTGTAAAGGTTGTCTTCCCATCTCTGATGTCAGAATTATTAAGGTGACTTGAGCAATACACAAATAATTGTAAAATGATTGAAATTAATTTGGGCCTTGCCCATTCCTCACTCTATTGTTGTACATTTGGCAGCGCTAGAAAAACCTTTGCGTTCTGGCATGCTTAATTATTATTCCAGCAGAGGACCTGGTCTAATTATCTATATCAGAACAGGAGAATCGGTGTAACAATCCAGCTTTTCAAGCATTCTAGAAACCAGGAAAATGAAGTGGGGAGATTTTGTTGCTAGCTATCTTGAGAAGTTCTCACTCTTCTTTTCTAGTGTCTGATTTTTCCCATTCTTTAACACAGAAGAAGCAATCAAGAAAATAAATAAACCCCTCCAGAAAAAAAATCTAACCTGTGTGTGTGTGTGTGTGTGTGTGTGTGTGTGAGAGCTGTGAACCATCCCCTGCTGTTCCCTGTTTCCCTTCTACAGCTTTGATTTATCTCTCTTTCTAAATCTAATCAGACCGGAATTGGCTGACTCCTGCTTCCTTATTTCATTTTTAAATGTTCTAAGCTACAGGTCATTTTAAAAAAGGGTCCAGCAGTGACCAGTTATTTCACCAGAGTGTTTGTGGAAAAATATAGTACATTTCGTTGTAGTTTGCCCTTCTTATACACAAAGGCCAGGACTGTAGGACAATATTTGAACACTCTCAAAATGTGTTCATAAATTATCCTTTTGATTTACTTTTCAGATAATGGGCTTTTAAAATTTTCTGCTTCCTGGATCTGTGGATCAGAAGAGGTATCAGGCAGTGGTGTTATTCTACTGGAACGCTGGGCGGGACATCCAGGTGATCGATAGCCCGCCCGTCGCGTTACGCAGCGTTACGCCGTTTGCATAATGTACGCAAGCGGCGTAATTGGTTACGCAAACGGCGTAACGCTGCGGAACGCGACGGGCGGGCTGTCGATCACCCGAATGTCCCGCCCAGCGTTCCAGTAGAATAACACCACTGGTAACAGGCAAGTCGCTGGTATCTCTATGAGTAAAGGTGTTTGAACATGGTGTTATTTTACTCAGAAGTAATCCCATTGTATTCAGTAAGACTTGAGGTTGAAATTCTATCGTACTTACCCAAAACAAACACCTCTATCAAATAGTGTCAAGATCTCATGTAACTAGGAAATAATGATAAATATTTGTACAGCGGGCCATCATTATCCGTGGGTTCAGCATCTGTGGATTTGAGGTTGAATGGGGTGTTGGCCTGTTTGGGACCTGTTGGCCTTGGAGGGCCAGGTCTCAATTTGGGAGTATTTTTGAATCCAGCTTTGCTCCTGGGTATCCAGGGGGAGCCTGTGGCTGTGAGAGTTTTGCCCTTCTTTGGCTTGCATATCAGCTGGACCCATTTAAGAACATAAGAAGAGCCCTGCTGGATCAGGCCAAAGGCCCATCTAGTCCAGCTTCCTGTATCTCACAGCGGCCCACCAGGTGCCCCAGGGAGGCATGAGACAACAAGATGCTTGCATCCTGTTGCCACTCCCTTGCACCCGGTACCAGTAGCCCACCACCTTTGTAAGGAGGTTGCACAATCCATCATTGCCTATAGCCCACGATGGACCTTTCCTCCAGAAATCTGTCCAATCCCCTCTTAAAGGCATCAAGACCAGATGCCATCACCACCTCCTGTGGCAAGGAGTTCCACAGATTAACTACCCGGTGGGTAAAAAAGTACTTCCTTTTATCTGTTTTATCTCTCCCAATCCTCAGTTTTAGTGGATGCCCCCTGGTTCTGGTGTTTTGAGAGAGGGAAAAGAACATCCCTCTATCGACTTTATCCCTTCCATGCATAATTTTGTATGTCTCAATCATGTCCCCCCTCAGGCGCCTTTTTTCTAGACTGAAGAGCCCCAAACGCTGCAGTCTTTCTTCATAATATTTCTGTCTCATATTAGCCACACCTAGATATAGTTATGGGTAGAGGTACTTTTTTTGTCAGTGATAACAAAATAAAAACACATAACACCCTTTCTGCACTTTTCATTTTTGTAACAAACCCCCCCCCCCAAAAAAAAAAATCCGCAAAAAAAAAGTTCATTCTCAAACACAGTGGTTCTCAAATTGGTGGGTCGTGACCCACCAGAAAACCAGAAGAAATAAGTGTCCCAATGGAGCTTCAGCGATCATGGCACTGCCGGGAGCAAGGGGCATGTAAACCTACTGGGGGGGGGTATTCTGGCTTCCAGGCGGGTCCAGGAGTCTTGCAGTTCACTCTACAGGCTTCCTTGCTGCTGCAATGGCCGATTGGAGCCCACTTCCGGTTTTTGACCAATTGGAACTAATTGCAGCAGTTGGGAGGCTCACAGAGAGGCCTACAAACTTCCCAGAGGCCAGCACAACCCCCTACATAGGTTTACAAGACCCTTGCACCAGCGGTGCTGTGATTGCTGTGGTGCCTGTGCCTCCCCCTCCTTGCCCCTGACCCCAACCCTGCAAACACCACTGACCCAAAGTCAGAATAGGACTTTGGGAATCGCAGCTCTAACATCTCTACATGGGTGTGGCTGCTTCTGCTAACACTATACCACCTATATCATTTACCTAGTACTCTTTTAAATTGATCATAATTTCATAAGAAAGCACCCTTGGAATAAAAACACAGTTTTCCAACTGAAACCATTTCAGTTTGAAAGTTAATATATCAATAGCTTGTGGCTTGAATTCTTAAAATGTGCTTTCCTTCAGAAAGCCATTAAAAACCCTTCAGAGCCTTCAGTTCCTATAGGGTTTCTTGATGCTAGGGTTGGACAACCACTAGGCTATATGATCATGCCATGCCATTTTTGCTCCATCTGCATTTGGTTGCCAGATTGTTTCTGAGTGCTTTTGAAGGTGTTGGTTATTTTCTTTTAAAAGCCAAATGGCTTGGGACCCCAGGTATTTTAAGGAATCTTCAACAAGTTTGCCTGCCCTAAGATCATTCTGGAAAGTCCTCCTGAATGTCCTGCTGCCGTCTGAGGTTTGTACACAAGTGGGCCTTCCCTGTGCTGGCCCCCACCCTGCATAATTCCCGATCATGTGAGGTATGACTGGCATCCTCCCTGTTAATGCTTAGTTAGGCCTATCTGCCACCGCTAGCCTCGACGGGGAGCGGGGGGCGGGCGTTGAAAGCCTCCTGTGCCTGTTGCAGCAGACGCTAGCCATCCGTGTTCCTCTTCCCTGCTTGGGGAGGGAGGGAAGGGAGCAATCAGCCCAGGCTGGGGGCTAGCCGATCCGCCACCGCTAGCCTCGGACGGGAGTGGGGGGGTGTTGAGTCGTTGGCGGAAGGAGCCACCGCAAGCGGTAGCTGAGCGCAGCGAGGATCTCCCTGTCGTTAAAGGGAACGCTGCGCTCCGAGCGAAGGAAGAAGAGGTTTTCTTTTCTTTTCTTTTTCAAGAGGAAAAATAAATGTGACCGACCTGGACGTGAGGTGAGTCCAGACTGGGTTAATGGAGGCAGCCCCTCCCCTCAGGAAATTCATCATTAGCTGACCTACCTGACCTGAGAGGAGGAGCTTCCCAGCCACGTTGCTGAGCCTGTCCAGGAGGTCCCACTGGAGGACTTGTTTTGTTTCAGCAAGCCTTATCTAGCCTGTTTTTTATTTGTTTTAATTAGACCTGTCAATGTTTCTCCTTCTTGTTCAATATTAATTGATATATTCTGCTGCTCATTTGATTGTGTTAATGTTTTGATTGTAAGCAACCTTGGGTCTGTTTAGAAAAAGCTTGGAGTATAAATGTTCCAGAGGGTGTGGTTAAACGAATTGTGGTCTCAATAGAGTAGTTTTTTTTAATTATTTCAATTAATTTCTTCCTAGAACTGTTTAATTTAATAATATTTGTCCACTTCAAAAGATTAGAGGCACACCACCATCTATGTATATGAAAGAGAAAGTGTTTGTACGTTTGTGTGTACGTATGTTCCGCATAAGCTCTGCAACGCCTGGAGCGATTGACACCAAACTTGGCATACATACACCTTGTGGTCTGGCAACAAACACTGGGGGGGGGGTCAGACTCCCCTAGCACCCCTGGGGATGGGGGTGCGCAGGGGGTACCACGTAAAAATGATTGAAAACGGCCGACATCGGTGTCGAATCCATAGTTTCCGGGGTCACCAAGATGAGTGGCGACACTCCCAACGCTGTTTGACTCCGGGTTTGGCCCCCCCTCGGTGTGGGGGGTGAGAAGGGGTGCAAAACAAAACATCCACCATGCCCTGCTGGAACGCCCTGAGCGATTGACACCAAACTTGGCACACTTATGCCTTGCGGTCTGGCGACAAACACTGCGGGGGTCAGACCCCCTATCACCCCCAGGGATAGGGGTGCACAGAGGGCGCCATGTAAAAATGATCAAAAACATCCTATATCGGCATCGAATCTGTAGTTTCCAGGGTCGCCGAGACGAACGGCGACGCTCCTGACACCGTTGGAGTTCGGGTTTGGCCCCCCTCGGCATGGGGGGGCGAGAAGGGGTGCGAAACAAAACATCCACCATGCCCTGCTGGAACGCCTGGAGCGATTGACACCAAACTTGGCATGCGTATGCCTTGCGGTCTGGTGACAAACACTGCGGGGGTCAGACCCCCCTAGCGCCCCGGGGGTGGGGGTGCGCAGGGGGTGCCACATAAAAATGATTGAAAACTGCCAGCATTGGTGTCGAATCCATAGTTTCCGGGGTCGCCGATATGAACAGTGACACTCCTGATGCCGTTTGAGTCTACGTTCGGCCCCCATCGGCATGGGGGGTGAGAAGGGGTGCAAAATAAAATGTCCGAACTGACCGACATAAGTGTCAAATCCACAGTTTTCGGGGTCGCTAAACTGATTGGTGATAGTCCCGATGACATTTGTTACCCAGGCAACGCCGGGTAACAAAAAGCTAGTAAAACATAAACAAAACAATTGATAGCAAGTTTCAGTGTATGGAGAAATTGTTTCTAAATAAGTGTACAGTATTTTTCTATGATTTCCTATTAATGTAGAAAGACACACCCAAAGCAGACCTTCCTTATACAGTATTTAAGTATATATGGTATTATCTTGCCACACTGCAGTCTGTTTGCAGCAGCAACCCAGCAGCTCATTGCATTGGCCTTTCACACCTCATATCAAGAAAGTGCCCTGGATGATTACTTGTGTGTGTGCGTGTGTCTATAAATAATAATAATAAAAATTCTCGCTAATGTTTTAAAATTTGATAGGAAATCAAACACTAAACAATAGTACTGATGATTTTCTGGTTAGTATTCATGTTTATATTTTCTTTCAAAATATCTTTCCAAACAACTACAGAAATGCATTTGGGTTCTTCATATTTTGCTCCAATAGCATTTATGGATTGCTTAGCAATCCATTCCTTACTTTCTAATGCTGTCTTTGTATTCTCAAATCACCCTAGTGCAAAATCTTTCCATCAGATCCACAGCATGAGTCTCAGATAAGCAGCTTACAGAACATATTACCTTGGGTTTGCAGTGTGTAAATGGGCATTATTGGGACATCTCGATCCCATAAAACTGGGTTTCAGACCGCATTGCTAAATGTCAGGACTAGCTCATCTTCACGTTGCATGTACAGTAGCAACAAATGAGTTGATTATTTGGGGTGTTATATATTTGGGCTTTCAAAGTTCACAATGTTTCTCAAAAGTAAAGAGATACATACATTCTGAAGTGTGGTGGACATTATTATAGTACATATTTGCTGTATTTTGGGGGATTTATTTTTCAGGGCAGTGAATGCTGGACAAAACCACTGCCATCATACTTACGATGTAGATACGTTTTCATATCTGTCATGACAACAGCTGCTGTCTTAGCTTGCCTAAAAACCTGAAGAAACAACCTTTGTGCTTCTTTCTTACTTTGACTGTACCAGCTACTTTTTGCCACACATCTCTGTAGGAATGCCTGAAGAGAGACAAACAGGCACACGTGGTAGGCTTCATAATGCTTTACAAGGCAATAAAAATGTCACTTCCTGTTTTCAGTGGAAACTAGAAGTAATGTTTTTTGCTTGTGTCAGACATTCTTAGGCCTGCAGAGGCTGCTCCCTATAGTGACAGGCCTATAGCAATAGGCCTAAGCAGCTCTCAAGGGTGAAGCCAAATAGCTCTTTCCATGGCTGGAAACAGACATGTAACAAATTTTTTATTTCTTTAAAAAGGTAACGGTTTCCCCACGATTGAATGGTCTAGTCGTGACCTACTGTAGGGGGCGGTGCTCATCTCTGTTTCTAAGCCGAAGAGCTGGCGTTTTGTCCAAGGACAAGCTTCCATGGTCATGTGGCCAGCATGACTATACGCTGTAGTGCACGGAACGCTGTTACTTTGCTACCGAAGTGGTACCTATTTATCTACTTGCATTTTACATGCTTTCAAACTGCTAGGTTGGCAGGAGCTGGGACAAGCAACGGGAGCTCACTCCATTGCATGGTCTCGAACTGCCAACCTTCCAGTCAACAAGCTCAACAACTCAACTCTCAGTGCCACCACATCCCATATTTCTTTATTTCTTTAGAGAATGGGAAATGGACCATTACAGGTCATACAATTAGACAAAATAGGCTGTTGATTTACAGGGAAAATTAAAATAATGGATGTGTTTGGAGGTTCTTTAACTTTTGACCTCATGTATCTCTAGGAAAATGCTTGTATGTCATCTCCCCCCAAAATACTTATTTTCCTTCAACTATTATTAAGTACTTCCAACTATTATTATTTGCTGTTTTTCTGACATTGCATTGAACGTACTGTATATGACAGAAGTGGCCAAACCCGCCACTGTACAGCTGTCCTCCCCAATGGTCCCATGTGAGGAGGGAGGGGAACATGCGACACCTGTTCTGCATCTAGAGATGGGGGCACCTCCTACCCTTCCACAGAACCAGATGGGTTCTGCTGCCTCGCCATCCTACTGATGGGCAGCAGCCTCAAGCGTGGACTCCAGAAGAATTGCCCAGAGCCGGGGACAGCAGTTTCAATGGGGGTGCAATATCTGTCCTGCACCAGCACTGAAAACCAATGCTATACCACTGTGAGAAGCATGCTCACAAAAGTGATGCTCCAACTTCATATATCTTTCATAGATGTGCTGCATGAGTAAGAAGGCATCTTAGTTTATTGTCTTGGCTGTATGTCATAACTAGGGATGGTTTTTTTCGGTGATCAACACAGAATGCTAAATAATGAGAATTTCCACTGAGAACAATACGTACGACGAAATTTAGGTCAAAATGCGAAAAACACCACTTTTGCTTATTTTGACTGAGTTACCCAAATTTAGGTCAATTTCACAAAAATAATGCCACTTTATTTTTGACACAGTTTTGAGGAATCCACATATAGTTTTCAGTAAGGGATCAGGAGGAGGAATGGCAGAAACAGGAGGAAGTTTGCTTAAACTTGCATGAACCTGCATGTTCATAGTTCATTGTGTGCGCTGGGGCAACTTTTATGGAATGTGGAAATAGTAATCAGCAGTTTCTTGACGCTCCAAGCATCAACCAGCGTGCAGCTTGGGAATTTTTAAGCACGTTATTTCGGGCTGGGGTGTGTGTTCCAGTAATTGCTTACCTTTGTAGGGCCATTTGCCCTTATTTATTGTGCTGTTTGTACAACTTGCAATAAAAAATTTGGATAAAAATATGCAGGACTGCAATTTGCTATTTTAATCAAGAAATTTTGGAAAAAATATCACCAAAAAACCCACCCCTAGTCATAACAATGCAATAAAATGAACTTGTTGCAATATACGCTGAGCTACTAATCACATAATAAACTGAAAAGTAAGTTTTTTCCACATTCTATGACAATATATCTTTTAACCTTTGATATCAAGCCTGCAATCTATTGTCTGGGCATCAGAATGTTTTGGTGGGATTCATTAGCTACCAAAGCTACATTTATTCATGATCTCTTTGTCAGCAAATAATCCCACTTTTCAATATATGCCAAAGTGCAATCACCCCTCCAGAAGCTGTGAAAGAACTTTGTTTTAGATTATTGAAATGTGGGCAAACAAACATGTTGTCTATATCATCATGACCAAATGTACCAAAAAATGTACACATACTAAGGAATATTTTTGTGCTGTTCAGAAACCATTTGTCTTCTGAAATCAGTTGTATAAAGTGTCTATGTTAGTGAGAATTTTCCCAGCTGTAACAAATGAGGTTCAACGTTGGCATATCATGTTTATATGAAATAAGATTTGGGTTTGATCTACAAGGGAGGCGTTCTGGTACATTTTGATTATTGACATTTTTCCATTGTGTAGGTATTTGTATTGGTTCCTACTTCTTCCAAACTGCTAGTAACTGCTTTTGTTATCACATGAAATGGTGGCTCATGGAACACTGGTTACATTTGTAGCTGAAGAGAATTTTTTAGTACAGATGTGTGGTGTTTTTTTTTTTTTGTAATAATAAAATAAAAAAAAGTATTTATTTTTATTTACCATATTTTCATCTTGCCTTTCTCCCACTATGGTTACCTAGGGACATAATACTGCTTTCTGTTCTCATTTTTATTAAAAACAAAAAACAAATCTGAGAAAAAATAAGAAGATTTCCTAACACCTCTACATGTTGGTCACTGTAGGCTGTTTGGGCTGGACAAGGGGTTTGCATGGGTAGTGACAGTGGCTGTATTCTGATGACACTTATACTACCTATATCACCTACCCAATACACTTTTAAAGCCATTATAATGTATAATTATAATTTATAAAAATGCATTCTTGGTATAAAAACACACAACACCGCTTTCTGCACTTCTCATTTTTGTAAAGAAAAAAGAAAAAAAAATCCACTGCTCTAAGTATGGGTATTTATTTATTTATTTATTTATTTATTCATACTGCAAAGAAACTAGGGTGACTTACAAGGTGTATACATTATGCAAATAATTAATAAGTTGTATTTAATTACATAACTATGAAGAGTGGATTGCTATGTGCATTTTCAAGATTTTGGGGGACTAAGCAAGATGAGAGAATCTTAGAAGAACAAAAACACAACTTCTTGGACAGAGTGGTAGGGCCCTCAAATATGGACCCTGTGATGCCCTGTGATGTGCATCAAAAGCAGCCATCCCTGTTCATACCAAGAAAGCTGATTGCTGTGTCTGCCAGACAAAAATGCTGTGAGTTTGCATGAGTTGCTGTGCTTCAAGCCAATCAGACAGCCAGTCGACAGAGAGGGCGTCATTTTTCTGGCTCTTCCATATTTCTGTCTGACTAGGATGCCAAGGGGCTAATGGTGCTTCCAGTTCAGTGTGTATCCATGAGCAGTCAGTAGCAATTTAGTGTTCATGTTGGTAGGTAGTAAACATGAATCAAATTGAAAGTAACAGAAATTCTTTTGCCAACACAGCAGTTTGAAGGGAATAGGAAGTTGTACAAATACCTGTTTTCTTTCTCATATTTCTTTCTGATGGAGCAAACAAAATTATCTTTAACCCCCCTCCCCCACAAAAAATTAAAAACAAAACCTTCCAAGAACCTATGCATTGAAATGGGGTTGGTTCATTTGTTCATCCTGATTGGACTCTACACACTGTGGAAATAGCAGCAAGTCCCGTGCTTGTGTATACTTCCCACATATGTAGTCTCGTGTACGGACAATGCCTGTGCAGTGTAGATGTTGCCCACAAAATGATTTAAAGAGATTCTGTGGGTTAAGAAGGATGCTCTGCTGGTGGGGAGATGAAGTGTTCAAGCTTTAGAATTTCTCCAGTTCTGTATGTAGAGCTGTTTTGAATCCTGATAAGTAGTGAAAATGAGAATGGGATGTGATCATTTCCCAAAGACATTTGATTGACCTTGAGAATTAGTAGAAAATTTCAGCACCCACTGAGTTTCTGATATTTGCCATAGCAAAGATAGGAAATCAATTGCCTTCTTACCTCCTTCGTAAGATAAATATCTGGTAGTCACATGAGCACTACATATAAAGAAATTTGAGTTCAGGGTGCTATAAATTTACTTTAAAATAGCAAGTCTAAATAAATAATCATAAACAGGTCAAGGGCCCATCTAGTCCAGCTTCCTGTATCTCACAGTGGCCCACAGATGCCTCAGGGAGCACCCAAGACAACCAGACACAGAGCGCAACCCAAACTGTGCTGGAATGGTGAGGCTGACAGCCTGCGCCATATCCAGCGCAATATAGTGGAGGCTGGAGCCTTACCGTAGGGGAGGTGCCAGCCTCCCCTCTGTGCTCCTCACTGCCTAAGCAGCAGGCACAGATCCAAGGAGACCGCGCCGCCCCCCAAATGGCCAAATCCTCCCGGGCCGGCACACCTGCTGGCCCGCCCACAGCTCACCCACAGCCGCCATCCCCCTCCCATTCCCTCCCTTGTGCCAAAATGACGCCTCCCTTGTGCCAACTGGCTTTGGCTGGTGCACGGGAGGCGCGGTCTCATTGCCTTAGTGCCGACGCAGGAGTGTCGCTTGGCACCCCAGCATCGATGCAAATGACATCGCACCGATGCACCTTAAGATGGCGCTGCTTGTCAGTCCTCTTTATATACGACCTCGCTTATCTTTGAGGGGCAGAATTGCTAAATTCCTCGTTATCTGAGTCTCTGTCCCCATTATCCACTGTGCAGAGACCTTTCAAAGGCTGCAGACCAGCACAGAAGCATTCACTGGCCATGTTTAAGGGGTCCATGCCGGTTGCAGGTGCCATACTGAAGATCCCAACAGCCTCTGGAAGGTATCTTCAAGATTCAGAGATCATTTGGCACTTCCTGCTGCACTCTCCTGGCTTCCTTAGGGGATCTTCTGGATCCTTCTTATGGTTCTCCTTGCATCAAACTAGGTACCCCTTGCACCTAACCCCAATTATTCTTATCTGTGAATTCGCTCGCTGTGAGGTTTTCCAGAAACATAGCCCTAGTGCAGCTGTTTTCAAACTTCTTAGACCTGGACCCATGGCACTAATATCGGGACACTTCAAAAGTGATGTCATTAACCTAGAAGTGATGTCATGGCAGGAAGTGAAATCATCAAGCAGGAAGTGCTGTCATTTAACATAATAAAAAAGACACCCTTGAAATGCTAATTGGCATTATTGGACAGCAACAATTGGACAACCATGAAATATCCCTGACAGAAAGCAGGATTAGGACAAAATATTATTATATGTAAAAGCACTGAACTGAAAACAATTTTTTAAAAAAACAACCTTCACTTGAAAATCCAAACTGTTAACACTCACAAAAGGAATTCAGCAAGAGTAAGGTCTGCAACTTCCAAGATGGCTGCCCCCAGCTTTCCGTGACCCACCTGGCATCAGGTCACAACCCACCAAGTGGGTCCTAACCCACAGTGTGAATAAAACACTGCCCTAGCAGATAACAAGGATTAATTGTACTTGTATCTTGCAGCCACTCCCCTGCTTCTGGCATTCTGAGGTAGCCTATTACCCTTGCTCCAGCCCAAGGAAGACCACCAGACTGCAGTTGGAGTTTAACTTTATTAAACACAAGTGAACAGTTTTTAAGTCATGAAACCTATTGAACACAGCATCCCTCCCTCACCAGTCTGGGGTATAGTAGGCAAAAAAACCTACCATCCATGGCTAATTTGGATGACAGAAAAAAATTCCTACCCAGCCCTCAGGATGAGCGATCAGCTAATTAAATCTTAGACTGGACATACCCGCCATAGCTTGTAACCTATAACATAATTTTCATTTTGTAAACAAGTTCTGGCCATCCAACCTTGAGACTGTTCTCTTTCTGTGGTCAGAGTAGCATGGGCTCAGTTCTCACAAGACTGCATATATTGTACAGTACAGTAGTTTCTTTACCAGCCATGTTAACAAACAGTATTTATATACTGCTTTTCAACAAAAAGTTTACAAAGCAGTTTACAAAGGAAAAAATAAAGTATTACAACTCTTTTACAAGCATCACCAGTAGTACTTGCACGTCAGTTTTCCCCATAAAATAACTCTTACAGTCTTCAGCCTGTCTGATTGCTGGTTGTTCATGCATGATTGGCTGGACGCCATCTGCTGTTTGGTGTGTTATGTTGGCACTGTTGCTTACAAAACCTCTGTTCTCTAGTGGGAGCAGTATAAAATGACTTGATGATCTTTCAGAATTACCTTGGGATTTCTAAGGTCAAATAGCCACTGGGGAGCTTGTTGTCTTTGCAGATGACTAGGCAACTGAAAACATATTGTAAGCACCGGGAGGCAACATGTGAGTTACCCATTAAAATGGCTGCGTTTGTTTTGGGATTCAATTAATTAGAATAGAAGATGTGGATTTTTTAAATTGACGGCTACCAGTTTCTTTTTGGAACAGCGTTTATTACACAGAGTTTTAGGAGATAGTGAAACCATTGCTTCCCCCCCCCCCACTTCTTGTCTCATTTTGTGGGAACAATGCTCTATTTTCTCATGAGATTAGAAAATCTGAAGTTTAATTCAATCTGTGGACTTTTTAGGAAATAAAAATTGAGATAAAAGTACGTTACCAGTTCTAATATTTAAGGTATTTGTTTTTGAGTGAATCTATGAGCATGCAATTTTTATATAACACAACATACTGTAACCTTTTTAATCGTTAAGACATATGTGAAATTAATAAAACTATTCGTTTAAAATAATCCATGTGGCAATAAGTGGTGTTTCTGAGGTTAGTATCTGGGCATATGAAATTAATATTCAAGTGAATGATATTAACATGACACAGAAGGCATGTTCCTTGAAGGCATACTTCTATTGGTGTGCAAGGCTAACAAACATCCTTCAGTAGGATAGACTATATTTACCCAGCTTTGCAAAGTTGCCTTTCTTTCACTCTGCCATGCCTTGTCATTTCCCAAACAAGTTACTTTTTTTTTTCTTGCACACATTCTACAATCTGCATTCCCAGTGCATGCTTACCCTCACAACCGTAAATCTACAACAGCAGCGGCTTCAACGTCTCTTCTTGATCCTGCAGAAGCTAGAGGCTATTTCTTACCCTCCTTCAAATTACCCTCCTGGCATCTGCAGTCCTACTCCCTCAACTGGGGGCACAATCCTAAACTGAGTTAGGCCAGCATAAACTAAACCAGCAAAGTTTGTTCCGCACAAGGAACACTGTAAAGTACTGTATGTTTGGACTACTCTCTGAGTCAAGAGAGGCCAGTACACAGATGTGAGACTGACTCCCTGACTCTGAGAGTAGTCCAAAAACGCTTTGTGGTGACCCTTGTGCGGAACAAACTTTGCTGGTTTAGCTTATGCTGGCCTAACTCCAGTTTAGGATTGTGCTCTGGGTTATTTCAAAACGGTTATTTGGTGTCCTAGGCTGCTATTGCCTCAGAACAAATAATAGCCCTTTAGTCTGGGAGTAGCTAAAGAAATAGCCTATAAACAGGAACATGAAATAGAATATTCTCTCTCCCCTGTATTTACTCTACTACCACTCCCTTCCTCTCCATCTGATGTCTCCCTTGAGTCTATTTTAGATTTTGAGCTCCTAGGAGCAGGTACGTGTATTCTCATCTGTTGTAGAGCTCCGTGTATGCAGGTGGTGTGTTATAAATCAATAATAATAAAACTAATAGCCTTTGTTTGAAGAATCTATAATCTTTCAAAGGGGATAGCTCCTCCCTAAATGCCCTTTCATCCAGAAGCTCATAGGTGAACAGCACTGCTTTAGGGAAACATCAGTGTTTTGCAAAATCAGTAGCTATTACTACAATCCCCTTCTCATCTGAAGCCTATTTGCATGCCTGGCAGCCTATGAACCTCACACTAAGGGAAGAAAACCTGCCATGCTTGACAGGCCTGGAAGCGAAATGTCAAGAATGAAATAGGCATGCAGAGGTGAGCAACAACCAGCATAGCTACTGTCATTGAGGATTTGTCACAAGTGGAATTCCTGGGATTACCTGTGAAAACCTCACTCTGGGATGCAACTGTAGACTATTCTGCTGATAAAATCCCTTGGCTGTAATCTACAACCCATTTATGCTTATCTAAATCTATTAAGGTCAGTGAGACTGTAGGAATAGAATGAATAGCTATGAATTCCAGCCTAGTTGAGGACAGTGTCTTGTGCAAAATGTACTCATTTGTATGACTTACAGATGTGAAGGCAGAAAAAGATAAGCAAATGTACAGTATATTTTCTGGGCACTATTTGAAGACATTATTTATGGAATTACTGATATGTCTTTTCTACAGGTTGGGAGTCCTTTATCTGAAGTATGTGGGACAAGATGTGTTTTGGATTTTTCAGAATTTTGGAATGCTTGCATACATTGTGCATGAACCAGTTCACGATTTTATTTCTTTAGTAAAAAAAAAAAGTCATGTTTGCGTTCAAAAGTTGCACATTCTGGATAAAGGGTACTCAACCTGTAGTAACAGAAGTACATATCGCAAATGTTCTTTTAGCTCTCTGGCTGCTTCCTATTCACACTTGCTGCCAGCAACTTCATTGTTGTAAGGGAAGAAAGAAGGCTGTCGAAATCATAATTACATGGGACAGATTTGCACAATTTGTGACCCAAGAAACCCAAGTCAGCCCCTCACCATGCATTGAGTTGTGACCGGCAAAGAGGCTCAGCAAATCAGTGTTTATGTCCTAATCTCAGACTGACAGCAAACTAGAAAGCTTGAATACCCAGTGGACTTATCTTGGCCTAGTTAGTAGGTTACAAGCAGTGATGTCATTCAGGAACGGACCAGAACGGGCGTTCCGGATCCTAACGGGCTCTGTGGCTGGTTCCGGGTTCCCAAGTAGTGCCAATCAAAAGTGAGTTCCTGTTCGTAAATCATTTGAATGACACCACTGGTTACAAGTTGTGTCAGCAAGTGAACCACACATTCATTCTATATGTTACCATTTTCTTAAGATGTATTTGGTAAATGAGAGACGCCCCATTAACAACATTTGTTAGTCTTTCTAAAATTATAGGAACCTAGCTGTAGATAGCAGTAAATATCAGATTTTTCCCTGATAACTCTTCAGATCAAGTAGTTGGATTTAATTTCCAATCATTTGCTTATAATAGCATTTCCATAGTCTGGTTCCAGGAGGGGAGTGATGAACTACAGTAACTTTACCAATGCTTCTTTTTTTTCTGGACAGGTGTATTTCAGTTTGTTAGAAAGAGTGGTTTGAGAACTATTTTTTGCCCCCAGACATACTTTTAGATAGTCACTGCATATAGATACCAGGAATTAAGATGTTTTATGAATGTGGATACCTTGATTTTTGATTTATATTTACTTAACTGATGTAAATATCGTATACTCCCATTGCTCTTTAATTTTCTCCGAAAAGGTTCAGCAATCACCATTTCAATTTCAAACCCAATCAGCTCACATATTTTCTCCTATTTTTCCAATTTGATTCTAAACAGAGCTCTCATTAACTGCAGAAGTTGTATCCTCATACCTGATTGGGTGAGCAGTAGTTTCCCCTTTTCAATTTAATTTTTTTTTTTTTGTCCATCTGTGAACCTGAAAGAGGTGGTATTCAGTGGTGGTCTTGCTGCATTGTTCCAGAGACTGACAAAGTGCCTTTTATGCAGTCTGTTGGTACAAGTGTCAAAAGATGATCAGGAAAAATGGGAGGCGAGTGAGCGAGCATAAAAGGATGAAAGTCCCACTGAACCCAGAGTGTCTTCGGAATAACGTGCTTGGATTTGCATGCAAAACAAGTGAGGTTGTTTGAAATGAAACTCTCTTCAGCTAGATTAGATCCATCTCATCAGACCATTATTCTTTCCACTGAAATAGTGTTCTGTCTTCTAAAGACACAGTTGTTGCCAGTAGAAGGTTAGCCAGAAAAAGCACACAAGTTGCCAGAATGTCAAGTGAGTCAGTAATAACGGAGATACGTTTTAGTGCTGCACTCAACACGGACACAGTAGAGTGTTGTGTTTGATGGCATATTTGAGCACTATCCAGAGTTATATTCTTTTAAGCATTTTACAGCCAACTGATTGGGACATTCTTTCCAACCAGGGAGGGGGGCAGGGGAAGCTGATTCATTTTGTTTGTTTGTTTGTTTGTTTGTTTGTTTATAACCTGCCTTTCCTCTAGTAAGGGCAATCAAAGTGACTTCAAGAATTGAAAATTCTCAGTACAATAGCCCAGGGTGACCAGATGTCAACCACAAAGGAAGACACAGCACCCCAAAATGTAGGACATTCAAGAAAAATATAGGATGTGATGAAGTAAAGGCTAAAAGCACTCCTGTATATATTGATTATGGGGTGTCTTGTCCTCCTTTAATGCAACCCAACAAACGAAGGAACACAGGAGAAACGTGCAAGCAAGCAATGCGGGCAGCCTCTCTTGATGCCGGCACCCGCTGTTTGTCTTGAAATAAAATGTAGGACATTTCACCCAGGACGGAAGGTTGACATGTAGGATGTGTCCTGGAAAAAGAGGACATCTGATCACCCTGCAGTAGCCCCTCCCCCATATCTGCAGGTGGCTTTACTTATCCCTGGTTCTCAAATTTCCCCTGTTGTGCTCATGACTCGCCTCTTTTTGTAAACACTTTGCAAATGGAAGCTTTTTGTAAAAGGAAACAGACAGCGAGAATGCTTGACTTGTAGCTGGTAGAGGAATGCTAGAGGAGGCAGCAATGAGAACACTAACAGGAAGTGAACAATAGAGGAAGCAGACCGAAAGTGAGGCCGCTAGACTCTGCTTCCTGTTAGCGTTCTCATTGTTGCCTCCTCTAGCATTCCTCTACCAGCTATGAGTCTAGTGTTCTTGCTGTCTGCTTCCTTTTACAAAAGTGACCTCTTGCAAAGCATTTGCAAATAAATAGCTGACCACTTCCTGTCAGCATTGTGCTGAGGATGGCACTACAGTAAGTACCATATAGCGTTTGCTGCTATCTGCAGTTTTGGGTATCCGTAGTAACAGCAGGAAGGTATCACCCGTGGGGATATAGGGGAAAAAACCAGAATGGTAGGGTATTCTTTGAAAATATATCCAGTAGGCATTAGGGAGCTCTGCCAGAGAACCCATCCAAATTGGGTTTGTTGTTTCCTGTAAGCTCTATGCTGTGCAGCTCCAAGCTGAGCTCCCCACAAGACAGAGTTTGGCAACTTAGAAGTTTGGCAATGTTTGATATGCAATGTCATCCCTGACCATTCAGGGATAGCATCACAACCCCATTGCGATACTGAGCAGGAGAATAAGTGGTTTGCATACCGACAGGAACATCGATGGTGTTATCATCCACGCGGCTCATAAAGGCACGGACTATGGAAAATATGTAAACACAGAATAACAGCCCAGTCCTAACTAACTCCCCACATAGTGATGCAGTGGTGCAAACACAGCTACCACTCTATCTTACATAGAGTTTTAGACTTTGGAGGCCTCTTTAAGATAAGGGAATGTTTGTTCCCTTGCCCCAACAGCCACTGTGGGTCAGTTTGGATCTGCACCAAACCTATAGCTGGAGCACTGTGCAGGGCTGCTAAATCCTAACCACCAACCCTGCCCTTCCGTAACCAGCCTCTCCTTACCTTATGCAATGGATCTTCTGTCTGCTGGAGCCTAGGAGGCCGCTCCGGCCTTCAGACTGGCAGCTTTGGGCTCTGCAAAGCAGTTGCTGCCCACAATAGTCCAGCCATGAAGCAGTGACCATTGGCACAACGGGCATTCCACAGCAGCCAGTTAGCTAAAGTTCAGATTAATAATTTGAAAAATAAATGATAAAGTAATAATTTGAAAAACAAAACAAAAAAGTGGTTGAAAACCTTGCTGAAAACATAAGTAGTCTTTGCAATTGTTGACAATTTTGCCATGGAGGTGGGAGGTCAATGCTGTATGATGGGCTTTCATGTGTTTCATGCAGAAACAGGAGAAATCATGTGGTCTTAGAACTCATTGGTACACAATCTGCCAGTGTTTTACCTCCTGTTTCTCCCTAATACACTGTCAGTACAATTGTTCAGAAATGAATATAGCTACTTACCTGCAAGGAAACTATCACACAGCTCATGCACTTGGCTTTCATGTTTCTGGCATGATAGCTCAGCGTAATCCAGTAGGTCATCTGCTACTGTATTATATTTGGTAGAGCAGTTTGAAGGTTAATTTACCTATACAGACCACTACAATGACAAATCCTGTGCATGTGCATCAACTACCATATAAATATCAAAAGAAATAGGAACTTTATGGTATAATACAAATTTAGATTATAGCTGCTTTATTTAAACCTGGAAATACTCTTACCGCCAGTTTACACATATTTCCTTTTTTCCCTGTGGATACTTGCTCATGTGAATAAATAAATATAATGCATGAACTCGGTCATCATAGGTCTTGTCTGTGGCAAAGCTCACTGGCAAAATTGTTGTTAAGGTTTGGCTCAGAAACAATAGGAACATATTCATTACAAAGGCAAAGATCTCCACTACAGATAGAAGCATCACAGATCATGCAGCCACACTGCAACATGGATGAATAGGCCACCATATTACAAACATCTAAAGCTGCCTTATTCTGAGTCAGATTTTTGAGTCGCTCTAACCAAATATTGTGTCTGACTTAACAACAGCTGTCCAGAATTTTGGATAGTGATCTTTCTCAGTCCTGCCACATACGACCCTTTAAACATTCCACTATTTTAACTTAGAACCCTGTCTTTACAGAACCTGTTTGTTCATTTATTCCAACAAAGAAATATTTATCTAGCACAGCTGAAGGGCAGTTGATTTTCTGCTCACTCCCTTCCATTGGCAGACCCCTGAACTATACATGTAGGTCCCCAGATCCTCAGAGTCACCTTTTCAGGAGATGCTGGTGCTTCAGGATAGAGGACAGGAAAGTCAAACCAAAAAGAGGCCAATTAAATCATTGGATTTAGAGAGCAGCATGCTTCTGATACTAGGTCCTGGTCAACAGTCTGGCTGCAGCATTATAGACCAGCTGCAGTTTCTGAATGCAACTTAATGCAGAGTGCATCGCAGTAACTCATATAAGATGCTAATAAACCATGTGTCACTATGGACAGGTCTGTGATTTCTGTGAGTACCAACCAAAATTGTATCAGATGCTCTTGGCCCTGGTCACTGTCCGGATATCCAGGTCTAGCATCACTTCCGAAATCGCCTATATTTTAATGAGTCTGTAATTCCATCCAACACAGGTTGTATTTCAGTTCACATATCACCAGCTTTCTTGACAAGGAGCATCTCTGTCTTGTCTGGATTAAGTTGCAGTTTATTAGCGATTGAATCAATTTATTGACTGCTGGCACCATTTTAAAATTTCCACTGCTTCTCTGTAGTGTGATAAAAAAAAAGATAACTAGAGTTTGACATAATCTGCATAGTGATGGCACCAAACTCCAAACATGTGCTCTACCATGAAGTTATGGCTCCTCCTTAGATAAATACCTTAATATGCTCTTTTATCTAATTTATTTAATTCATTAAATTTACATAGTCTGCTTAGATTTAGCCAGTGTGTGTCTTGACCCTTCAGGACATGTCCTGAACCTGAAGCTTCCACACCTGTCAGCATCAAGGGATTCTCACAGAACAGGTGGAGTGCCTGGAAATTCTCATAGCATTGTTGCATTTTGCTGAAGCCGTTCTAGCTTAACCAGAAAAAAAAAATGTCATAAGTGCAGCCATTTTCAAAAGACTGTTCAGTTGACCCACCAGTGTGTTTCTGCTGTTGGGCTCAGAAAGATCCTTGCCTTAAAACCCTGGAGAGCATCTGTCAGTCAGTGTAGACCATCTTGAGCTAGATCAGTGATGGGGTACCTTTTGGGCTTGGTGAGTTGAAAATGCCTAACTTGACTCTGCTGGTGTTACCCCCCCCCCAAAAACGAGAAACAATTATTTACATAATCATCTATTTTAAAAAAATAGTCCATCAGTCTGTCTGTCTGTCTGCCTGCCTGCCTGCCTGCCTGCCTGCCTGCCTGTATGTATGTATGTATTTGTTGCATAGGCCAATAAAGGATGACTGACTGACAATCCGATCATGTGTGGGGCGATGCATTATACCATAAATGTCAGATCATTTTAAAAATGAAATCTGAGTTAAAAAACCTCAGTTGTTGTTGGGTGTTGGTGAATGCTGACGTGTCACCCAAAACGTTGTGGAATGTCTCCTTTGACATGCGTGTCATAGGTTCGTCAGGTTCGCCATCACTGAGCTAGATGATCAATGGTTTAAGTCTGTATAAGGCACCTTCCTATGTTCTATTCAGGGAGTGCACAGAAGTGAGTCATACATTCTTGAAACTCAGTGGAAGTTACTATCTAGCAGTAACATAATAGAGCATTCTAGGACCTTTTTTCTGATTTGTTCTATGTGATTTTGACAGAAGTGCTTCAAAAAGGAGCTGCCATCAAGAAATCTGAGTCAAGTCCAGTAGTGTGTGAGGATGGCTATTTGGAATGGGACCTTGCTGCTGTTATAACCTGAATGGAAATTCAGAATTGCAGCCTCCTTACATATGTTTGTTGCTACATTCATTTCCCTTTCCATTTTGGCACCAAAAGCTTTAATGGCCAGCACTGACTGACTGACAAAAGATGTTCACAATTTCTAGATAGTGTAATTATGTTGTGTTGCTTGTAAACAAAGTAGTAAAATCTTCTGTGCAGTATAAAAAAATAAAAAAATCCCTGTTACTAGCTGCATAAAGCTTATGTCAGCAAATGAGGCAAAAGCTGTCCTATCTACTTTCTAGAGTGCAATCAGCGTAAGGGTTGCTAAAATGGGCAATTACCTTAACTGGCTGCCTCAAGTAGCAACCGAGTTGCATGATCAGTCCATTGCACTGGATGGCTACTCAACAATAAAGAAAATTCACATTCTTGCATTGCTATCTATTGTAATACTATCTACTGTACTTTAAAAACAATGAAATGATGTGCAAAGCTAATTTCTTTAAAGCACAAAATGAAGATAGGTCGTTAGTGTCATATTTTTCTTTGAAGATTCACTGTTTGGGGGGATAGTTTTGGATTTCTTAGGGTTTATAAATTTGAGCAACTGGTTCATACAGTCATGTTGCTATTCTTAATGGAACAATGGGGGCAATAATTAACTATCACTCATTAGGAATGTTATTTCTTCCTGTTCTCCTATCCGATCATAAACCAGTGAGGCTGTGGTGCACATATTGAAAGTGGTATTGTTGAATATACTGTGGTATTGTTATTAAGACCTGTAAATTCTTGTTTTGGGAGAAGAAGGTGAGACACTGATTGGACCTGCCTCCTAGAAGACTCAGGAATGCCCCATCTTCCTCCTCCTTCAGAGAATATAGGCATGCTATGGTATCCACTGATTCAGTATCCATGGTTTCAGTTATCTTTGGACACTATGGATACTGGATACCTATTTAAAAAATAAAAAGGTAAAGGTTTCCCCACGACTGAATGGTCTAGTCGTGACCGACTGTAGGGGGCAGTGCTCATCTCCGTTTCAAAGCCTGTAGAGCCGGTGTTTTTGTCCAAGGACAAGCTTCCGTGGTCATGTGGCCGGCATGACTCTAGGAACGCTGTTACCTTCCCACCGAAGTGGTCCCTATTTATCTACTTGCATTTAGGTGCTTTCGAACTGCTAGGTTGGCAGGAGATTTAAAAAATAGGGGAACATTAAACATATCTTTTTTTATATCTCTTTGCAGCAAAACCACTGATATTCCCCTATCTTTAAAAAGGTGCCCCCAGTATCCATGGTTTCTGGTATCCACCGGGGGAAGGGTCTAGAACTGAACCCTAGTGAACACCTGTGCATGCCTGTATTTTGTGAATTGAGTTGGTTTGTACAAGAGTCTACTAGGCAGTGTAGTGAGTGAGTAGAATTTCCATGTTAAGTGTAACCAGTTTGTTACCTAATGATGGCACATATTCAGTACACAGAATAAATTCCCTGCAGTGCAGTCCTATAGAAACTAGACATCAGTGCACACAACTGTCCTCAGAGAAACCTAGTTGTAAGAATGTGTTTATACCTCTTGTTTATACAGTGTTTATACCTCTTGTACACGTAACTTCCCTTAAAGTTGGAGCTGACGTATGCATATCAACCAAGGAACAAATGTTATTCTATTTCCTGATCTATATGGGTATCTTTACAAATATTCTCTCACACGAGCCAATTTTTCCCAGTTGCCAGATTAATCCTTTCCAAAAATGCATTGTCACCATTTCTCTCTTCCAGTCTAGTTCTCTTTTACCCAATGTGAAAGTGGAACATCTTAATGACTATTTCTTTGTCATGCTTCAGTTTTACCTGTGATAGAAGCCACCCAGTCCTGGAATGATTTCTTTTTACTTATTCTGGTGTCACCTTAGTTTCATTAATTTTTCATTTTCTGCCTCTAGGAAAATTCCCTCTGATTCTGGCATGTTTCCCTCATACTCCCTGGTGAACATACCAAGACAAAGAAATCATTTAGCTTTTCAGTAATCTTTCCCTCATCTTATCACCAATTTTCCACTCTCACGAGGAGACTGCAGGCACAGTCTGAGGCCCTCTGATTCTTATCTCTGTACAAATATTGTTGTGTCATTTTTTAGTCTCCCCATATTCTTTTATGGCATTGTGGACTTATGTTTAAAATAAGGCATCTGTCTGTAAATGGCTATTCTGAAAAAGCATTTTTTTATTACGTCAAGTCAGATTTTGTAATTTTGTATTGTGCGGAATGCTGTCACAAACACAATTTGGGTTGATGAGTGAAGTTTTATTGATTCAATTTGCAAATCGGGTGCATCTCCAACATACCGTTCGACAAGCAGGCAGGCTGGAGAGACCACACCTACGTTACAATGCTCAGCACTTTTATTTCTTTTGGTTCCCTCCCCAGCCCTCTCAGCGCAATCCCTCTCAGCCTCTCTCCCTCCCCAGTTCCCTCCCTTAGCTACATGGAGCAGCTAATTCGAAAACGCCTAAACAGAATACCTAATAGGTTTACTCCTCTTCGCCCTCCTCCCTTATCCTTTAGCCAGTGGTGTCATTCAAATGATTTAGGAACAGGAACTCACTTTTGATTGGCACTTGTCGTGAACCCGGAACCAGCCACGGAGCCCGTTAGGATCCGGAACGCCCGTTCTGGTCCGTTCCCCCTGAATGACATCACTGCCTTTAGCGTGTTGCATTCTCTATTTACGAAGAGTTAGCGCTTCCTTATCTCTTGCTCTAAAGGGGCCCTTTTTGGGTTTGTAGCAGCCTTGAATGTTACAGAATGTGCCTTTTCTCTCGGCTGGTTTCTGTGTCTAAATTTCCTCCCCCCTCCCTTTTTCTGGGCCTCTTTTGTTTTAGTTAGCATCTTGTATTAGTAAATATGTACATCCATCTTTTGCCACCTACTCCAAATTACAGGCTTTACATTTTTAGTTTCTGTGCCCCAAATCACGGATTTATCATTCATATCCCACAGTATCATAGGAGCAGATTCCCAGTCCTCTGTACTGGTTTGTATCTTATTCTGATTCTGATTCAAACTAAGAAAACCACTTGACAAGCCACGGTGTTGCATTGAACTCTTTTAAGGCAAAGAGTTAGGAGTCACTGATAGGCTGACATGACCCTCAATGAAGGAGAGGAGTCGCTGTTGCATGCCGTGGAGAGAAAGATGCAGTGGAATGCTAAGAATGTCAGCAAGAGCCATAACAACTGGAAGATCCCCTGATTGGCATGATTTCTGTGGCTATCTGCAGAAGCTTGAGGGAAGTGTTGGCAGCTAAGGAAGATAAATACAGGTATCCCTGCTTTTCAAGACTGATCATTTTTTGAAAATCTGCTCTTTCAAGGTATTTCAATTACACCTGGAAGTCATTCATTCAACACATGCTCTCCTCTTTCAACCCCTTTTTGCTGTTCTAAAGGCAAAAATTGTTCCCTTGATTTGCATATGATATGGTGATTCAACATGGTGATGTTTTTGGGTGTGTGTGTGTGTGTGAGAGAGAGAGAGAGAGTGAGAGAGAGAGTGAGTGAGAGAGAGAGAGAGAGAGAGAGAGCCAACTTTAGCTCAGAGTCTGTTCCCATTCCCGAAGGACCAAATGGACTCTCCAGTTAATGAAATGTTTGTTTGACCTCAGGAATTTCTAAGATACAAAATCATTGGAAGCACTAGTTGTAAATTTTTTAAAAAAGACCAGAGCTGCCTATGCCTGCCAGAGGGGGCAAAATGGGGCAGAGTGCATGATGGGGCAAGGAGGCTGCAGAAAGGGGTAGATTTGGTGCTTGAAGGTTCACAGTAGACCCTATCCCCCCTTTTCTGCAGCCTCCCCACCCCTTTCCTTCCTCAGACTTGCACCAGCTATGTTGCTAGCACAGGTCTGGGAGGACCATTGCGGGTTGGTATAAAGGGATTTAGACAGAGGCGTTTCTACAGGGATGGCAAAGCTCTAAGTTTTGCAGGAAGCCTTACCCAGTCATGTAAATCCCTCCTCTCCTTTGCTGCTGTAGCCAGTAAGCAATGCCAAGATGTTGCTGTTCCCTGTGAGGATTGGCTAAAACATTGCAGGAGAGGAGTGATTTCCACTGCAAGGTAAGGCTCCTTGCAAAACTTAGAGCTTTGCCATCCCTGTAGAAACGCCACTGGATTTAGATTTAAATTTAAATCCCCTGCTGAATACAGTATGCCCATTTTTGGCGTGGCTGCACTGTGGGAGGCAGATAGGCCCTTTAATTAATGAAGATGAGCTGCACCCTCATTTATACTTAAGAACGCTCAGACTTTCTGAAAGTACCCAAGGAATCCAGGATAATGCTTGTGCTAATTTATCCCAGGTCTTCTGTATAGAACCCCTTGACAACTTGTTCCAGTGCTCTTTCAATTCTACAGCTAAAAACTTCTTATGCAGGCCAACATAATTTGTCACTCACCAAATGGCTGCAGCCTACTACCCATGTATGGGGGATGGTTCTCCCTTCTCTTTGGGAGAACCATCCCCCATACATTTTGAAGATTTTCCTGGAAAAATACTAATGAATTTTGAGACAAGGCAAAGGGAGTTTACCCATCACTTGACAGGAGTACTTCCCAATAGAGAGGAAGCTTATCTATTGGTTTACCGCTACACTAATGGTGAAACATCCTAAAAAAACACAGACACAAACGATTGGTCAACTGAAATTAGTTTTAAAAGTCACAGGAGTTTATTTCATAAATGTTCCTTCCTCTGGAAGAATGCCTTTTTTCCAGAGAGAGGAAACCTTTGGAAAACTATCCCCTGTATTCTGAAGAAATAGCCAGAACAGAACAAGTACGGACCCAACTAATTTTCTCTCTCTTTCGTTGTACTTGAGAATTGTTAGCCTTTACCATGGCCCAGACCAAAACATGTAGCAGTTCCATGGGGAAACTACATCTGTGGGTTTCAACTCACTTGGGATTGGCAGGGGATATACACTTCAGTCCAAGGCTTTCTTCATGGCAAAAGCCATGCTAGTCCCTCCATCCACGCTGTCAGTCATGTCTCTACAGACTGCCAGTGTCTTCATGTTTCCAGTTGCACTTGCCAGCCAAAAGGGGTGGGGGCTTCCCTTTTAGGGCTTGCCCTTCTGACAGCAGTACATGTCCTGCTCTTGCCAGTAGCAGCAGGATTCACATGCTGTTTGTTTTCAGTGCTAGTCTGTCCAGCTGGTATAAGCCCAAAAGCAGACACAAGGGGATAATCCCCCAAACAGCTGCTCTTCAAATCCTCAACAGGCAAAAATATCTGAATTCCAAACATAATTGTTTCGCAGGGGCACATACTCATAAGTAGGAAAACCTGCTTTCATCCACTTTGAAGGGCAGGCAGAAAAAAACGCTATGCCACCAGAATGGTCCCGGTCCGATGAAGGCAGGCCCCAGAAGACCCTTGGGAAGAAAGTCATCCCCTCCCCAAGCTAAGGAAAATATATTGAAGCCTTTGGAAAGTGAAACTGAGCTACATGCGTGTGTTTACTTATGAGCAAGCAAATGTGCCTTGGTTCTTATTGAAGGCCAGATGAAGGGGAAAGGAAGGCCATCAGAATGGTCCCGATCTGTTGAACGTGGAGCTAAACAAATGCTCCAGAAGACACACCCCCATATTAAAAAGCATAAAAGCAGAGGCTTGAGTAGCTGATAAGGTGAAACTATTTTTTTTGGGGGGGGGGCTCTTGTAAAGCTAGGTGGGTCCCAATAGAGTGTTGTGTTAAAAAGTTTTAAGAAGTTGGTCCTAGTGCTAAAAGGTTTGAGAACTACTGTCATAATTGGGTAACAATTAGACATCTTGAATCTAGTGTTAGAGATCACTGGCAAGCTTTATTGGAGTATGTTTTTGTTTTTAAACTTTTTTAAACTTTCGAGCACGTTTCTATTAGCTGTGTAATTATCTGTTATCAACTGTTCGCTTTTAAATGTCAGTCATTGTGCAGACAGGTTTTATAATGTTGCAGTGATCATAGCATTAGTTATAATTGGGGACTGAGTCGATGATATCCAGGATTTATACAGAAACATTTGTAGCTTGTGTTAAAAATGGAAGCTTTTCAAGAAGCACCTGTAGCAGATACTCTCTCTGGGTATATTGTGGAATCAGGGGACCTCACATATAATAGCTTATGGCAGGAAGTGTGGGAGAAGGACAATAGGGAGTGAGGGAGCAGGAAATCCGAAGACACAGTAGCAAACGATTTAAAAACTAGAGATGAAGTAAGATGTGTAAATTAAATGGAAGAGGGACAGAATGGGAAAACACTAAACCAAAGGTTAGGTGGAAGAGAAAGACATCCAAGTACAGTAGGAGGAAATCAAGCCAATAAGGCGATTTCTCCGGGCCCCTGTCCCTTTAAACTCAGGGGCTGTCAATTTGAGGTTTTGTTTCCCTGGCGTGCTTTCCCGTCCTGATGTTGTCCCGAAGGACAGAGTTCTTCCCAGCCCAACTCCCTCGATCCCGGCTGGACCGGGATCCCCTCTCTGTGGCTTACTAAGGAACCGTTGACGGAAAAGAATGCCAGCTGGACTTTGCTGTTGCAGAAAGAGGAATACATTTTACTCACGTGTAGGACATCAATAAAACAGACACAAATGCAATATGCCTCCAAGGAGACCCACAGAACTTGTGTAATTTGTGTTCTGGGTTTGGTCTGTTATATAGTTGAACATGCAAATGTGGAATTGACAATGACAAATAATAGCATTGGCAACTTGCTATTGGCAATTTTGGTGAGGTGAGGCATCTGATTGGTGGTCCTTTTTTGCTGCTGTTCCCCCTCCCCTCCAGTGTGACTCTAACCAAGGGTCAGGGAGGAGTAATTACAAAGCAAACATAGGTACATTTAGATTTGGCACATTTAAACACAAAAGCAGAAAGGAGACATTTAAACCAGACAAACTTAGCTACAAGTGCTTGACACATTTGATTGCCTGATACAACAGTTATCAATGTGGTAAGTACTTACACAGAAACTTTAAGAGTTAGAATCTTTCTCTCCCCACCTGACCTAATCATTTTGATAAAAGGCTATTTTGGAGTGGCCGGAAGGGAGTTTGCATTTGAATAGTACAGTAGTGGTGATAAGATTGACAATGGATAAAGGCAGGTATATAATAGTCTTTTTCTGTTGTTGCTTTAAACCTTGGTGGGGAAACCCTTTGGCTTAGTTTAAAGAAAGACTTTTTAGGTTATTTTAGCTCCTGGGCAGATTAGAATAGAGTTAGGCAGAGGTTTGTTCTTACTAGGTTCTTGTGTCAGATATCAGATTTGCATTACAAGACCCTGAGGGAGGGAGACCTTTGAATGTTCCTTGGCACCAATTCTTAATGGTCTGCATTGTTTTGTGCTCTCTCCTGAGGATCACCTCTGTGACCTCTTTGCAGGGTAGCAGCTCAGAACTTCCAGGATGAAATCCAAAATGGAGTCAGACCTGTACACCTTTAAGGGAAGGAGAGGGTGTTCTCAGCACTGCCCTCCCCTCAAGGGGGTCCATACCTGTTTCCATCACATCCTGGTCTTACCCCTTCACCTTTCCAGGTCCTCCATCTGACCATCATGAGCATAGCAATCACAAGTATTACCTATAGGCCAAAATAACCACAATGGGGTACAGAGCCATGTTAAGGAGGCTCTCAACAGTTGGGCTTTAGCCAAGAAGTGGGTAAAGTTTCTTACCAAGAGTTGCTGCTGGCTGCCTTTACTGTTGCCAGAACCTCGCTTTTGCCAGAGAGTTGAAAGTGGTCAGTGGGAGCTCGGGGTGTCTTGGCTAGGCTGCGTGCTCACAGCCAGGTGAAGGAGGCATGGTGGCTGCAACTGGGCTGGGCTGTGTGCCTGCAGCCAGGTAGAGGAGCATGGTGGTTTCTGAGAGAATCACTGGAGGGAGGGGTTCCTCCTACATCAAAAGGATGAGTGAGGTTGTAGTGTTGTTTTTTTAAAGCTAGTCTATAGCTAATGAAAGAGGAGGACAGCAGGGTGGAACTAAGTGCTGAAAAGGAAAAAATGAAGATGCCTTTCTCCGCTGGAAGATCTTGCCTCTTCTCAGTTCCTAACAAGAATCACTGTCTTCCAGAGCAACTGATTCAAATCGCAGGAACTGGCAGGGGATGCCCAGAACACCTCCTGCGAAGTGGGAAGATGAAATCAGAACCATACTCGCTTGTGGGGGTGGTGGGAAGCGGAAAGGGGAATGTCTTCTTGCTGAGCATCTGAATAACAGTTGTTTTATTTTTAAATGTGTGAACATTTGAGAGAATCTTTTCTCCCCTTTTTGCTAAGTAACAAAAAATAGTGTTAATGCGGGATCACCAGATATTCGGCCTGTTGTGTGTTTTGTTTTTAAAAAGCTATGTAGAGCAAGAACCAAACCCACAGGATCATTGGGCTCTCCAGCCTTCTCGAAAGCCTGCTGTCGCTTCAGTGTACTGTATAGTAGCTTACATCTTTTATTACGATCCTTTCTAAATCCTGGAAAAAATGCATGGCCCTATTCAGCCTTGCTGTACTATTACTCATACATTTGGCCTAGGATTGCTAAAGCAAGAATTTGACACAAAGTGTGGATTTCTGCAAATCATTATTTTTTGTACCATGCAATTAGTCTGGTTTTGAGATATAGGGCTGCAGGTATTCATGGCATTAAACAGTAATCAACCAAAGCATTATCAATTGGGGGGACAGACTACTTTAATCAGTAAAGGTACAATTGTTTATTTGTAAGATTAAGTTGGTGTGTTGTAAGAGGGAATAAAAAGGGAAATACTAAAACAGGCCTTTCCTTATTTTTTTTAATGAGTAGCAGCTTTTGATTGAGCTGTAAGTAGTCTCAGTCTTCCTTCAGTATCTCAAAGTGATGCCTATGCTCAACTAAAAATTATTTGGTTATTTAATAGTAGGGTTACCAGCTACAAACTGGGACAGAGTGCCTACACCTTTAACCATTACATAGAACAGGGAATTTGGGCAGGTGCAACTTTTGAAACCCTTCGATGATGAGCTGCACCTGCCCAAATTCCCTCTTCTATACAACGGCTCAAGGTATACGCATTTATCCAAATTTGGCACTTTGTACCTGGTACAAATGTGTACCTGGTAACCCTACTTAATAGTCTTAATTATAGGGCATCATCCACCATTCAAGACTTAGTAGGGATTGAAACTGAATTTTCCCAGCCTATACCTATCGTATGGTGAGGTTTATCTACTATGTGCATAAAGCAGTTGCCACGTGGAGGCAGTTTCACAGTAGCCTCTGTATGCTGGCTATATAGTAAGAATGGAGCCTTAAGGGATTTGAATGTTTAATAGCCAGCAGAACAACATAATTTAAAAGAGGGGTTCCCAACCTTTACGTAAACTTTGGGAATACTGTAAGTCTTTGCAGGGTGGCGACCGTGGCAACTGCATCATGGAAATGGGTCACAATTACAGCAGGGAGCCATTTTGAGCAACGGGGGCAATGGGCCTCCCACACCCTCTGGATGGCCAGCAGTACCACTAAGGAATTAAAAAAAAATGCTTTTCACGATAGTGGCACAATCTGTGCCGTCACCTCCATCACGGCTGTAGCAAATCCCCTTAAAGGGAAATGCAGTGGTTCTCATTTCCCTGGGAGTTGTGAACCCCCCCCCCAGGTTGAGAACCACTGCTTTAAAGCCATTGTCTCATACAAACATGTAAAGCTATCTTACACCTTCAAACCATTCTCTGTCTGTGCTGACTGGCAGTGACTCTCCAGCATTTCGGAAAGGTATCTTTCCCAGCAATACCTCAAGTTGCTAGATATTGAATCTGGATCCTTCTAAATGCAAAGTAATTGTTGTCTCTACTGAGCCAATTCCTCTGTGTAGTTTCTGTATTCATCTCTGGTTTTGCACTGTTGGGATAAGCAACTGTCACACGTAATGAAGCTGGCAAAAGGAATGGATGGAGCAGGGAATGAAGAGAAATGGACAAGATTTAATTGACTTCTCCTTTCACCAGTCACAATTATTGAAGAAATCATTTCTGAAGTAATAAGAAGATGGCATTGTAACAAGGTACAAAGCCTTAGTGGATGTGACTTACAAACCAGCATCCGGTCAAAATCCAATGTAAAATATAGGATAATTCAGTATTTTTTTATTTTAAAAAACTGACAATCCTGTTCCACTTGAGTTTTATACACACATATACATATATACAGAGAAAATCCACAGAGCTTAATGCAAAGAGCTGGGATTCAAATTAGCTCCATAATAGTATCAGTCATCCAAGGCTGGCCTTGGACATTTTTGCACCTGAAAATGGAACAATAAAAATGTCTCCTGCTCATGAATGGAGCTTCATTTTTGAATAACATACTACAGTGGAGAAAGAAAGAAGGTAGAGATGGGAAAACTGTTCCCGTCAGAATCTGCCATCTGAACATCTGATTTGGACTGCTTTGCATCACGCCATAGTACGGCAAAACTAAGGATCATCTTGACAGCGCAAACAAATGAGCAAGAACATACTGTAGCTTTGTTCAGTTATATACAGGCAATTCTGTTCAAATCAACAGGGTTTATGTGTCCATAAGTATAAGCAGAGTTGAAGCCAATGTGTTTAGATCAGTTCTCTGTGGGATCGCCTTTCCATAAAATGCAGTTGTGATTGGATGGTTGGCTTGCTTGTGGCTTTCCTGTCTCACATTAGAAGGAATACAGCAGGCTGAAGAGCGACAGTATATCATGAATATGAATTCTCAGCTTCCTGTTCTTTGAAGTTCTCTAAAATAACTTCCTGCCGAGTTTGCCTGATGGTTCCAGAGACAGGCTCCCTGCTGAATAGCATAGCTGGGAATTAAAATATGTTCTGCAGCTCTCTTTGGTAAGAAAGACACAGAATATGCTTTGCTGACTAGCTCTGTTAAACATGGCCAAGTATTTTATACCCTGATTTTTCCCCTCTACTGTGGCCTTTCATCATTTCACAAAGTCAAAGGCCAAACTGCTTCTGAATTTCTAGGCATCGTGGCGGTAGCAGAAAGCGTATCTATGGCTGCATGTAGCTAATGCCTTTCATGACCCAAATACTCTCTGCAACGTTCAGCTAACAGAACACAGCTATGAATGAGCTATGGATGAGCTCCATACATCATTGCTTAATGAAAATCACTGATACACATCACAGATAAATAAGCCTTAATTTAGTTCCAGAAAACATGTCACACATAGACCTAGTTCTGGAGAAACAGGAGCCCCTGAAGTAGTACCAGTACCTCAGGTTGCCACTAGGCTTCTGGCTCAGGAACATATGAATGAACCATAATAAGAACCTGCATCTTGTGTGAGGTCTCTACATGGTTGCTATGACTTGTGCTCTTGCATAAACAGTCCTCCCATATGAGCGCTGATTTGCACAAAAGCCACTTCAATACGAGAGTTGGTGGGCATAAGGTGCTCTCATGGCGCCTTCAGTATGTTTGAGAAGGACCACTGATGGATAAGCCTTTGTGTATCGAGTGCAAAGTGAAGTGTTCCCTCACCAACTGCTTGAAATTATTTAGGAATGTTAGCAAGGAACAACAACAACAACAACAACAACAACAACATCATCATCATCATCATCATCATCATCATCATCATCATCATCATTAATGGCAGCCAATCCCAGAGAGGCAGTGGTGCCAAAATGGCCGCCAAGGCCACCACCAGGGTATCCTTGGGATAAAGGAACATTTTCAACCTTACCCCAAGTAATGCCACTGCAGCGCCAATGGGTCTCCTTGGCTCTGCGTCCCCATTTCCCGCCCCCTGCATAGGCCCACTCCTCCCCTCCCCCACCCAGTTCCGCCCTCCCCCTGCCCAGAAGGGCCTGACTGGTAGCTGACACTGCTGGAGCCCCAGCCGGCCGTTCTGCCCATTCTGAGGTGCGGCACTGACTGGCTCTGGCCCCAGCGCCAGTGCTCCCTACTCTCTGGGTGCCTTAAATGGCCCTTACTGCATACTTACAACACCCAGAGCTGGCAGTATGCGCATGCATGGTAGGCACCCAGAGCTGGCAGTAAGGGCTATTGGATTGGGCCCTTAATTTTTTAAGCATTACCTAAGCCAGGGGGCTAAGACTGAAATTACAGTTTGGCGGGATGGGTGGAAAGGAACTCTGCCAACTGAATTGATACCCATGGAAAAATATCCATGTGACAATATCAGCCAACCATCAAACCACTTCTTAAACCATTTTATTTTAACACATGTGTATCCCATTGTTCTTGCTGCAAAGGTAACCAAAGCAGCATATAAAATAAATAGTAAAGCATCAATAATAATAATAATAATAATAATAATAATAATAATAATAATAATAATAATAATAATAATAATAGGGTGTTGTATAAAGAATGAAGGCATTATTACATCAAAAATCCAAACATGCATCATTAGAGTAACAGTTTGTTTCGTAGTAACAGTTTTGTACATTGAACAAAGTCTTTGTCTTTTACCCTATTGCACAGTACCTATTTTTTAAAATCTGATCACTTAACAGATGATGTTCTTAATATTTGATTGTTTCAGTTGGTCGTAAAAAAAATCAGTGAGGCCAGACTTCCCTTTGCAGAAGTTGTGTTGACTTGTCCACAGTGAGAGTCTCTGTACGTTTAATGTAGGTGTTATTAGGAACATTCCCTTGCAAATCACGTGGCAAAGCTATTTACTTAACTATGTAAATGTTTAATACGGTATTAAAAACAAGCAACCAAACCTTTTGCTGATAGAAGAAAGGAGAGAGAGCAACATTTGTGTGTGCTGAATTTTCCCCATACTATGTTAAGTATCTGGGATGCCAAACCAGATTTCTGTGCCTTCTGTGCGGTTCACTGATTTTGCTCAGAGGGATTTTCCACATCACCCTTGGCCAGCAACTGCACAGGTGCATCTTGCAATGAATAAATTATGTGTGCCAGTGAACTAAGAACAAATGGCAAGAGGCACGCAGGACTTGAGCAGTGACAGCAATCATGTCTCTTGCTGTCAGCAGAGGAGAAGGAAAGGGCATCACCTCTCCAGTTTTGCCCACCTCTAATCTTTGGTGGAATGCTTTCAGGCAGCTGGAATTTTTCTTAGAGCAGTCAATTGCTGGTGTTTCAAGGGAAGCATCATCATGCTATTCATTTCTTAGTTGCTTTTCTTTGATTCTTATTCATATGGCATTACTACATAATGTAGCTGTGGAAGTTTATGCAGATACAAAATTAGAATTTTTATTTGATATTCCAAAAATGAAGTACAGTCATTGTAGTATATAAATATGATTTTTAAGGCTCTTTGGCTTGTAAGTTTGTCTTCCAAAATGGAAGACACTTCTGTTTGTACAAGAGATGGAGGGTTTTTTTGCTGATCTCCTCATCTCTGCAACTCTGTATACATTCTGCATTTCCCATTTCTTCATGCTCTCAGGTGCCTTCTTTCTCTTCGTGATTCATGCAAAGAAGTCATATTAATGCAAAGAAGCATATCAGCAAACTATGATGTGCTTTTCCCCTCTAAACCAGTGGTTCCCTATTTTATTTTTTTTACCATTGGGACCCACCTAAACAAATGTTTTATTTTCCTAGCCGCTCAAGGCCCTGTTGCTATAACTGTGATTGGACAGCAGTGCTCCCCCCCCCAGTAGCATGTTGTTTAACCCTTGATGCACATAGCATATCCTGTGAGTTTCGCAAACCACCAAAAATTGGGTTGTGCCCCCCGATGGGCCAGGAGCCCACAGTTTGTGAATCGTTGCTCAGCACAATATTGGGAATCTACTGCTGGTTTCTCATTCTGGTTTGGAAGGCAAGCACAAACCATAGTGTGCTGATTCTGATGTAAGAGCAAACAAATATTTGAGGGAGGGAACTGGAGTGCATGGGGAGAAGAAGAATGTGTGGGTCTGAGGCTTGGGTACCTATAGCCAAGCTGTAGTTTGCTTGAATTGCTCCTTCCAGTTTCGTTCAGAGATCGAAGGGGGAGCTTTGATTTTAATAGCCACTATTTTTTGCTCTTGCAGCAAAGACTGCATATTTGTAGTTGCAGACAAGTGTCCCAAGTGACTTCTCCATCCAAATGAAAATATGCTGTTTGATTGCTCTGGCAGGTGCATTGTTTTGGTGCGATATTGCTTCTGTCCAAAGATATTTCTGATACTTTTAAAGTGGCAAATACTGAACTATCTGTTAGACCTTTTTAGAGCAGTGAGTCTGTGTCTTCCAATCCAGGTGTGTTCTGAATGAGCTGCCATGCTTTGCAATAGTGTATATTTTTATAGCTCTAATAAAGCTACTTGTTAAACTTTTTAGACCTGTGTGTGTGTGTGTGTGTGTGTGTGTGTGTGTGTGTGTGTGTGTGTAGAATGGAGAACTAAAAGAGAGAGAACTAAACATCACAGTATAAATATCTGATCTCGAGTAAATAATTTCAATAGAACTAGAGGTCTGCAGCTCTATACAGTTGTGGCACCAAGTTTCTGGGGGGCCCTGTTGGTCTCCTTGGACGTATGTCACCTTTTAATGGCATATGTCTAAGTAGAGAAAATGGGCAGGAAGATTTTTGAAAAAGGGGATAAGATCTGGCCTGTGCTATTGCCACTAGATGCACCCTCTCCTTCCTACTCCCTGCCCCAGTTACTTCCTCCTTCCCATCCAGAAACGCTCCCTTTCCTCCCACTCCCTCCCCTGTCCTTCCCACAGGGATATGATCCAAAACGGGCAGGGCAGAGGGTGAATTCCAGATCAGCAAACAATGTTCAGAAAGCCAGAAGTAGGTACATAGTCATAAACAGGAAGGGCTAAGGAACCAATGCAGGTCAGAAGATCAGGGGAGATCAGGGGAGGCAGGTGTGTAGTCATTGGCAGCCAGGAATCAAGATCTCAGGCAGCTATAGAGAAGCAGAGTGTTTGTGACACAAGAGGTCTGACACCAGAGCCTGACTGCTTAGAACTCCAGTTCAAGAGTCTTCCCCTGCCACTTTCCAACGCCTTACAATACCTCTACTTCCTAACTCTTTGATTGAGGGTGCAATCCTAACCTGGAGTTAGGCCGGCACAGTTAGGCCAGCAAAGTTTGGCTGGCACAAGGGACACTGTAAAATTTGTTTGGACCACTCTTGCAGTCAAAGAAGCCAGCGCACAGACTTGTGCCATCCTCACTGACTCAGAGAGTGGTCCAAACGCGCTTTATGATGGCCTTTGTGCTGGCCAAACTGTGCTGGCCTAACTGTGCAGGCCTAACTCCAGGTTAGGATTGTGCTCTGGGTAATATTTACCAAAATGGAAAATAAAAATAAATTACAGCCAGTTTAAATAAATGCTCTAGTCACAGTTTTATTGTGACCATCAAATGCCAGCTTCAACAGAAAATTATTAAATAACCATATGTGGACTTTGAAAAACATTCAAGAGAAGATGGTTCAGAGAGCCCAGGCATCCCAAAAATCCTTTTCCATGTTCCTCTCTACTATTTGCTTACTTTCATATGTTTCATCGCTTCATTGTTCAGAAGGTGTTTTCATGGTTGTCAGTGAACATGAGGAAGAAGGTGGTCCCTTTAGTAATCATATAGACATAAATAAATCCCTATGTGATTATACACTTGTGGGTATGTAGAAACTAAATAAAAAGCATTCAAGTGCACCCATGAGTTATAGTAATTCAAGTTCCATCCTGAAAGTAAAGCACTATGGCAGTTCACTTTGAGGTTTCCTAACTGGTTACTCAAGATACTTAAATAAGTGGATCAGACTTGTTGCAAACCTTTGGCAGCCGAAAAACAATCTGTAAATTGTTTGACTTCCCTTATATTAATGCTCAGCAACCACTGCTTGCACTGCCTTTAGCAATACAATTGGGTGCTGCTGTGCAAACATCCTGTGTTGCTCTAATGCAGCAGTCTCCAAAGTGGAGATGGCTGCACACCAGTAAATCCTTCCCCGGCGTGAATGGCACTTACCAGTCTGCCAGGGAGCCTCTGCAAAGCCCATTCGATAACCCCGATTGTAGTGTCAGCCAGCCGTGTCTGCCCAGAAATCCAGGCACAAAGTCTGCTGGGGCAGCAGAACACAGAAGCAGGTGGCCAGTGAGAAGATTTGAGGGCTCTCAGAGGGACTTTGCAGAGGCTCCCCGGCAGAATGGTAAGCTCCGATCACCCAGGGGAAGGAGCCAGATGGGCACCAGCTCCAGATGGGTGCCTGGAGCGCCCTGCTCTAATGCTTAGAGATGACTCGACTTTTACTCTGACTAAAGTATAAGTGGTACCTGATGATGATGAAAGGGAAGAATATTATCTCGGAATTTAAAATTGTGTTGTTGGCTACATTCTGTAAAATTTGTAAGGTTTTTTTTTTGTATCCCTATTTCCTGTTTTCAAACTTCCCCAAAGATGATTCCTGATGCTTACCTCATGGCTGATAAATCTAATAAAAAGGAGTAGATATCATTGTAAGATCTGACAACCTTTCTGATGGGCCTAGCTTGTTGTTCAGTACCTTGCTAAGACCCCCTGCCACTATACACACCATATATATTGAGTGCGCCTCAAACACTCCATGTGCATGAGATTTGAATAGGACAGCATGCTAGATCATCCCGCTGAGTGCCTGGAGCTATTGAAGCAGAAATACAGTCTAAAGCACTTGCTAATGGTGCAGAATTGATCCAAGCCATTTCAGGCTTACATTTTAAAAGAGGTGAAGGCTTCCTGCATAGGAGCACAGATAAGCCAACCTTATTGTGGCCAACCTTATTATGATATTGGAAGGACTGATGAGGCAAAACTGATGAGGAGAGAATGATTATCTTCTCTGTTGGTTCGTGCTATATCATACTTCATTCCTTGACTCCTACTCTTTAATATATTTTTATTCATTTTTTTTTAAAAAAGTGATTTTCGTTTAAAAAAAAAAAGATCACAAATTGAAATGGCCAACTAAAAACCAGAACAAAACATACCAGGCACAAAAATCAGAACAAAAAGTAAAAGTTTTAGAGCTCAGTCCCATGCTCACCTGGCGCTATGTGGTACAGGCAGTGCTGTATCCTGTGGGGTCACAGAAGTGACTAGACATCTCCCTGAGGTAAAGAAACAACCGTTCCCTTACCCCATGTAGAGCCCCAGCAGTCCAAATGGGTCTACTCAGAACTGTGTCAACTATTTAACTGGCACAAAGCCAGGGAGACTCATGTAGGGCTCCAAGGCTCAGGAAGGGGGATAGGATTTGGCAGCAGCCTTTACTGCTATCCCAGCCCACTCCTGGATGTACACCACCCTGTGGCTCCACCTCTCCCTGCCCATTTTGCCCCTCCCTGCCTTCCCCCGTCCTGAAACACCCCCCTCACAAACGCCTGGCCACTCTCTGCGGGTCTGGAGGCCCAGGCCTCTCCACTGGCGCTGTTGATCTGCTGATTGCCACAACATCCCTTACAGCATGTTTGCAACGGCCATTGCCGGGGCAGTGCAAGAACCACCAGAGCTTACCCCAGTATAGGATCAGGATGTTAATCTGCCGTTAAAAAGAAAATTAGCACATCTTCTACAGGTTTCTGGGGCTGAAGGAAAGAGGCCCTGCTATGAGGACCTCTTATGGAAGCTAGCCTAGCTTTTCACACGTGATGGAATGTTTAACAGGACCTTGTTGGTGTACAAGCAGGCTAATGAAAAATGTCTGACCTTGGATAGAAAGCACAAAGAAACGTTTTCACCAAATGGATGCAGTATCTATTAATGCCCTTGCCCTGGGGAGGCTCCTGAGCGCTCCAAACATGCACTAGATACAGTGCAGTCCCTCCAGCCTTGCTGTTCCAGCGCAAGTTAGGATTGTGCTTTCAGCATGAACAAATGCGACTCTGCTCCAGGCAGCTTGAACATCACAGTAATGACGGTGACGCGCTGCTTGGCGCGTCGCCGCTTTTGCCCGCCCCCTTGTGAGGCACAGGAGGACGGGCTGTGCTGGGGCTGCCGGTCGGGTGGGCGGGGCGAGCGCGGCTCTGCACCTGCGTTCCCCTTTCCCACTCAGTTGGGACCCGACCGACGAAACCCTCCCGCCTGCCCTTGCAGATTGCCAGCCCAAGTTCTTACTGGTGGCCTTCGGGGGCCGGGTAGGAATTTTTTGCTAACCCCCAGATTGGCATTGGGGATTGGTTTTTTCGCCTACCCCTGGCTGGCGGTTTGGAGGGTGGTTTAAATAGGTGGTCACTTTGGCAGGATGAGTGCGGATCTGTGAGGCAAGAACTGATTGGCGTCCACCTGAGGTGGCACAGGTGGGGAACTGGACTGGCGCCCATACGTGGCATAACCGGCTCGGTGGGTGCTGGTCCGGAGTCCCAGCCTGGACGTGCAATGGCTGCCCGCAGGCGTGGCTAGGGTGAGCCGGCGCTGTCAGGCTGCCTCGCCTCTGGGGGTGGCGATGACGGCATGGGCCGGTCTATGACCGGACGCATGCTGGAGCCAGGTGGTACGCCCGTGGTCATCCAGACCAACAGGGGGAGTAAAAGTTCCTTCCCCCAATTAGGACCCGCACTCTTAGCTGCCCTGTTGCTTGTTTCTGTTATGTACATGTTTTAATAGTTAATAAAAGTGGCCCTTTAGCACCAAAAGCCTGCCTCATGTACTTATTCACGGGATGGGGGGGGGTAAAGCGTCACCACAGCCCTCCATCTGCAGTGAGTGCCACACTACTTGCCACTTGAGCATCACCCACAGTTCGCAAATCCACTCAACTCACCCTTTGTGTCAGCCAAATGCAGCTTAACACCATGTCTTTCCCTCCTCTTGTGACAAACACAGCATGCAACACTGTGCCTCTGCAATAGCTGCCACCTTCACATGCACATGTGCCATTTAAAAACAGCTACACTCCAATTCCCCAAGTGCTGTATGCCCTCAGTCGGCATTCCATTTCCACTTATCACTTGCTATGGGTAACAGCAGGGCCAGGCAAGGAACGCCGTGTCCCGCACACACAAAAGCAGCTGCAGACTGGCACTGTACATTTAACTAACAGGTCTTAAAAATCAAAATCTGAAATGACTTGGAACAATACAGCACAATGGGCAGGTTTTAGGAGTAGAGTATAGAAAAGAAAAATGGGGTCTTGTTTCATTTTCTGTAACTCTGTCCTCATGCAAGGCCTAAACAACACTAGAAGGGTCCTTCTAAACCAGAGCACTCTTCCTAGTGGCTTGAGGTGTTTTGCAAGTCCCACTGTGTGCTGTTTGCTGAATTTATGAAGTAATTCAGAACACAGCAGTGCTTTGGTATATAACCTGGGAAAAGTATGGTAAAAGCTTGCCTGTTGTCTCTGAGAGGAGGACAACCCACTGGTCCCAGTTCAGCTGCTTATGGAGTACAGATTGGAAGCTTATGGGTAAGTCCAAGTGGCCAGGTTTTCATTTCTACAATACCGTTATGTGTTCACCTTTTTATACTTTTGACAGCAGCTGAATACATCAGCTGTTCAGAGACCAAATAACTGTGGTGAGAGATAGTTTTTTTTCCATCCCTTGCGCTGGGATTCCCACTCATTTCCATGGAAACCTGTAACCTCAGAGGAATAAAGCTCTGAATCTATGGCTGTGTTTTAACATGGCATTGTGTTAAATAAAAAAACTCAGAAGAAAGGAAGGCTGGTATTACCTGTATAAAGGGCTTTCTGCATTTCTACCTGAAGGCTCTTATTTTAAGCTTGTTATTCCTGTATCAGTTCCAGATACTGTTCTATGTCCAAATACATCACAAGGGGCCATGGAGGGCAAAATTCACCTAGCCTTTTTAGTACAGTCCTCTTGTACAGAATGGAGATTCTGTACAATACAGAATGGAGATTCTGTATTTAGAATGGAGATTCTAAATACAGAATGGAGATTCTGTATTTAGTACAGAATGGAGATTCTGTAGGAACTACACCTTGATAGAATGTGCACATTATCCCGCTTTGTTTTGTATTTTTTGGATATAGAATATAACCTGATAAGGAAAATGTAATATGGAGCAAAGTCTGAGCCTTAAATGTATTTCAAAATTATGCCATTTCTTTATTTAAGTAACTTCAAACAAGCCCTATCCATCCATCAAAATTGGGATCCCCCCTCCATCAAAATTGGGATCCATGAGACTTCTGTGTTGCACTACCGAAGAGGGCCAAAGCCAAGTTTGTTACCTTCTGTTTTAGGAAGCAGATTTTTGTATATGTACAGTCAAATGAAACTCATCCATTCATTCAAAAGTATTAAAACCAAACTATCGAGAAAGAATTGTGAAAAATCTTGGCAAATGGGTAGAGAGAGTAACTCCCTTGCTTCAAAATACAGGGTTCCCTGGCTTTGTGCAGCAGCTAAAGAAGTAAAATATGACTGTCAAAGTGAGCCAGTCCTCACTGAAAAGGAAGGAGAAGCAATGGAAATTTGAGGTCTGAATTCCTGTCATAGGCTGTAGAAAGGAGAAGGCAGTTGACCAAGTAGCAGTTGGAGGACTGGGAAAAGTATGAGTTGCTGACATTGAAATTGCAATGGTATTTCTGCTTGAAAAGTGTGTGTGTTTGCATGTGTGCATGCACGCAATCCTAACCAACTTTCCAGTACCAGAGTAAGAGCAATGCAGTTCTGAGGTAAGGGAATTGTTCCCTTACCTTGAGGAGGCCTCCATGACCGCCCCATTGGCACAGCTATGTCAGTGCTGGAAAATTGATTAGGACTGAGCCCTGTGTGTGTGTGTGTGTGTGTGTGTGTGTGTGTGTGTGTATGAGAGAGAGAGAGAGAGAGAGAGAGAGAGAGAGAGAGAGAGAGAGAAGTGACTTTTGACCTTAGTAATAATCAGTTCAGGACCTGATGGTGGTTGGCCTTATGCTCCAAAAGAAATAATTTTTAGTTGCTCTCTCCATATCCCTGAAAAACTCGATCTCTGGCAGAATATTGTTGAAGCTTTAATAAAACACATTTGTAAATGCCTTGAACAGGGCAGTAAGTCTCTGATGAAGTAATAGTGTAAGACTTGCTCTCAGCATCTGCTTTGCTTCTTTTTTTTAATGTAAGAGTAAGTTCAAAATTCATATAGCTTTCTTTCCACTCCTCCCCCCACCCTCAGGTTCTTACTAAAGATGTTTATGTAGGACATTTTGGATAGTGGTTCTAAATTAACGTTTTCTTATTATTTTCCTGAACTCCCATTTATTTTGTGTTGGCACTCGTAGCTAATATACCAGCCAAAGACTGAATGCAGAAGGTATTCTTATTTCTTATAGCTATTACATTTAAAAGGAATCTGTGATGTTTCCAATTTAATTTATGCTAATTACATAGATGGTATGTGTTTCTTATTTTGCTTGCCTCTTATTAATTTATCATTTGCTGCATTTCTAAACAGTCTAAGCTATTTATGTCATAGGTAACTTGAGAATAATTCAGTATGAACAAAAAATCCTGATAGCACAGAAATTAGCTATTCTAAAACCACACATCTTAGATATATAGAATCAACTTTGAAAGTTCCATAATATTAAAACACGCTGAAGTGATAGCATTGCGATGCCGCATGACAGACAGCAGCAATCAGCTTGTTTATGCAGGCATGCTTACCAGAACGTTATTCATCTTTTCCCTTTTTTGCTCAGGAGATTTTTAATTTGTTAAAGTCTGAGGCATGAATGATTCTCCAAATTAACTGTAGGAGGCTGGTGATAAAGATTATCGTGTTTTTGTTTACATCTTGAAATTATTTGCATCTTTTTGCACTATTTTAGTTAAACATGAAAATTGCCAATTCGTCTTGAGTCCTATTAATGGAGGTGTTGTGATGGCAGGGGAGGTTGGTCGATAGTGCTTTTGAATTATGGCTATGCTCACCTTTGACTTGTTCCACCATCTTCATTGGCTACTTTTGATGTGGTCAGTATGTTCTGAAGCCAAAAGCGATATCTGCCTTTTGATTAATTCATTCCTATTTGGTGTGATAAAGGTTCCCCCCAAGTATTCCTTGAATAATATCTTTATCAGGGAATTTATTCTTCCATTTCCCTTAGAAGTTCATGCTGCACCACACATATGTGTTTAGTTATTCTGGGGTAACAGGGCTGTCCCTAGAGATTCAGGTAATTTCCATTACACTTCTAGGTCCTCTTTTCCTTTTACCAATTCCACAATTATACCGTATATTCAGGCATGATTCTTTCCTATGAATATAAATATATACTTTTAAACCTGACAAAAATACTGTCACACTTATAGTTGCTTACATGGCTTAAAGACTCACTGAAATGAGCAAGATTTAACCATCTCAAACTTACAACCCAATTCTAGCAAGAGACTGAGGTGGTGGAATGTGCTTTCTGCCAGCGCATGCTACCTTAAAAGTGCTGTAAGGTGCTTTGTGGCAGCTCAAGGCCCAGGCACACAGTGGGAAGACCGGAGTATTCCAGCTGGCGCAGGAGGCCTGCCTGAGCAGATAAGCCCAGGAGGCATTTTCTCTTCACTGTAGTTGCTGTATATAACACCTGAGGGCCCTTTCACTAGCAATGCCTCTCCTCGCCAACCCCACTGTCCAGGCCTCCCTCATACCTTCGGAACCCAGCATGGGGCCGGCTCTCATCTCGTAAAGACCGAAGGCAGTCTATGAATGTTGGAGTCTCTCTTCACTAACCCCCTCATCCAGGCTCCTTCCCTCCTTCATGCCTTTGGCACCTAGCATGGGACAGGCTCTTTCTCATCTCTTGCCTGATCTGCCAGGCCCTGCCCGGCAGTCACACAGGGCTTGGGCATCTTGCACAAGTTGTAGGGCACTGCAGAGCTCTTATGACCACATGAACAGTCTTCAGGAGCAGGCTACAGGAGGAGAGGCTGCAGGAGTAGGAAGGAAACATAAGGAAATTTTTGCTTCTCCCCCCCTCCGTTATTAATACCATAACAAAACAAGTTAGTCTTTTAAATAAACATGGAAGCTGTAAGGACCAACCATGTATTCCATTAATTCCAATGGAAATTCCCTCTGTGTGATGTGTTGGAATTTCAGCTACACCACTACTACCTATGCTGGAGTACGTAACCCATAGACAACTCTGCAACTTCATGAAGATTGTTCTGGAGAACTATTGCAGATACGGTGTAGAGCCAACTTAATAAGGAAAGGAGCCATAAAAGCACACGCTATTCTAGAAGCATTCTGGGCAGCTACACATGGGCAGCAGTCTCATGGTGGCTGCCTTAAAATAGATTATATGGAGGCTGCCTCTATCTGACAAGCCATTTATCAGGTAGAATCTATCATTTAAAGAAGTTCACTTTCATCGTACTAGGACAAATTGCATGTCCTGTGCACTTGCACTTTCATGCTGAAAGGAAGCTTCCAGTGTGGCAATACAAGTCATTTCAGATAATCAGCTTGCCATGTACAAAGAACTTCCAATACATGCGGCCATTTGCTGGGTATTTTTCATGTTAAAGTTATAAGTACTATTTATTTTGTTTCAAAGTTGTATTACAAGTACATGTGTTTAGGGTTGAAGTATCAAAATAATGAAGCTGAATTATAGATAATTCCTGTGCCAGATTCTTGAGGGTTATATTTTGTGATATGCATTCATTCCCTAAAGAAAGCACCTATAATTGAGATTTAAAACAGTCTTTTTTGAACATATGAACAGGCTTGATGTTTCAATTTCTATTCTGATTAAGCACGTTTTCCTCACCAAACTCTTTCTCTAATTTTAAAAAAGGCCTTTAGGCTGCCTCACAGTTGCAGTCATGCTTTGATGTATTTAGACATGCAGCTCCATCATAGTTTTGTTTGCCTATAGTCACTAGCAGGATTTACAAATTGATATGATTCAAGCTCAAAATTAGAAAATTAAATATTTAGTATCAATAAACATAGTACATTAAAATGCTTGCTCCCTTTTCAAGTGGGCTGGCAAACTCACAAAAGCATTGAAATCTTATTTCCCTTGATCTGCTGCATTTGCAGGATGGATATTGATGACCACTCACCTAAAATCCTCATGTGGTTACTGCAGCCAATGGAGAGCCAATGACATGGGGAGAAATGAATTTGACCATATCTCTGTAACTCTGCATGGGGTGGGGAAAGATATTTTGGTGACCTTCTGGAAACAAATGATAATCTTGAATCAGTCTTGAATCAGTTCCATCTCACACCAGTACTTTTCAGCTGCATGCATTCCTTAAAGGTAAAGGTAAAGGTTTCCCCACGACCGAATGGTGTAGTCGTGACCGACTGTAGGGGGCGGTGGTCATATCTGTTTCAAAGCCTATAGAGCCGGTTTTTTGTTTTTTGTTTTGTCCGATCATGTGGCCAGCATGACTCTACGCCGTAGCGCACGGAATGCCATTACCTTCCCACCGAAATGGTCCCTATTTATCTACTTGCATTTTAGGTGCTTTCGAACTGCTAGGTTGGCATTCCTTAGTTAACCTTAAATACAGTCAATCCTCATGATCTGCTGCAGTTATTGTTGTTCAGTTACTAAGTCGTGTCCAACTCTTCGTGACCCCATGGATCACAGCACGTCAGGCCTCTCTGTCTTCAACTAGCTTCTGGAGTTCACCCAACTTCATGTTCATTGCCTGCTATGGTTAGGTGCCTGGAAATCCTAATCCATAACAAATTGGCAGGTAACAAATAATTGATCTTATGGGATCAATAGGGTTAGGTGCAAGGGATACTTTAACTGGTGGAAGGATCTTCTAGCAGATACCCTTAGGAAGCCAGCAGAGTGTAGCAGGAAGTACCAAAAGATCTCTGGATGCTGCAGAGACCTTCCAGAGACTGCAGGAACCTTCAGAATGGTACATGGGACCAGCAGGGACCTCTTAAACATCATGCTTCTGCCAGCTGTTTTAAAGGAGTCATTGCTGGTTGTAGATACCATTCTGGGCAGTTCTCTGCATAGTGGATAACTAGGACAGAGGCGCAGATAATGAGCAAAGTAGCAATTCTGCCCAGAGACGTCATCCAGGCGTGCCAGGAAGCGAAACGTCCGGATGATTGACAGCCCTCCGCCCCAATGGCGGAGGACTGCCACGCCTCCCCCAGCCTCACTGTGCCCGAATCGCTCCATTTCAGAGCAATTCGGGACACAAGGGAGGACGGGCGGGCCCAGCAGCAGCTCGCCCGTCCTCTGGAGAGGCGGCGCGGCCTGGGCCCTCCGCGGAACTAGCGGAACGGAGTACCGGGCTGTTCCGCCTGAATGACACCTCTGATTCTGCCCCTCGCAGGTAAGCGAGGTCCCATATAAAGAGGGCTGACTGTAATTACCTTCTGTTACTTTGTCCATTCTTTTTGGATTTTAATGCCTGAAATCTCATCCTTTGAATCCAAACAGACGGTTATATAAGCTTCAATAAAAACATTTTTCATTCTACAGCTTGGTTCGAAACTGTTTGCAGAATTTGTTAAAGAAGCGTTTCAAGTGTCTTCTTTACTTTTTTGTCCTCCAACTTGCATGGCCCCTTCAAGTGCTGTTTTGCAATACTAGACCTTCCTTGTCTGAAGTAGATAATGCAAAAGGAATTTTGTTTCAGGTTAGGTTGGACTTGTGGGGCTATAATGTATTGCTGGACAACCTTGTTATTTCTCTTTTAAATGTATGGATCGTGAGGGGTATGCATATGGATGGATGCAGAGCAGTTGGCAAAGGACTACAGATTCCACAGGCCTCAAAGAAGGCCACACTTTTAGTCAGAGCAGTCACCCACCTACTTTACCCCAAATCAGGCTAGCTTGGATAAAGCATTGCCTGATTCCTGTTCACCATTGCTTGTACAGCACATTTGACCCTGTGATCAAATGCCTCATCCTGGAAGCTTCCTGACTTGAAGTAAGCACAATCATTAATGTTACATACAAAAGAAGGGTCTCCCAACTCTAGCTGTCCTCGCCAACTTCTATTTGAAAAGAGGTATAAATCAAACAGAGTGTAGTTGTGTAGTGGAAGACCTTTTTCCAGTTGCACCCCAACAAAGTGCTAGTTTGCTCCTAACAATAAAAAAGGTGCAGAGGCAGTAAAAAGGTTTTCAAAGAAAATACTTACAGTTCATAAGCATGTACATCTCAGTTAGCTGTACAGATCATAGATTTGAAACAAGGAACCCTAGGGCTGTTCCCTTTGCATGAGTGTGTGAGATCTTAGCTCCTAAGTACTTAAGCCCAGCTGGATCAGGCCAAGGCCCATCTAGTCCAGTTTCCTGTATCTCACAATCGCCCATCAGGAGCATACAAGCATGCATGTAATAGATACATGCATTTGGTTTCTACTCCCTTGCATCTGGCATTCAGATATAGCCTTCTTCCAGAACCAGGAGGTATATCCATAATGGCTTGTTCCCTGTAATGGAGTTTTCCTCAATAAAACTGTTCAATCCCTTTTAAAGGCATCTAGGCCAGGTGCCATCACCACATCACGTGACAAGAAGTTCCACAGATTAATTACACACTGGGTAAATAAAGATTTTCTTTTGTCTGTTTTGATTCTCCCAACGGTCAATTTTAGTGGATGTCCTCTAGTTCTAGTGTTGGGTGAGGGGGAAAATACACACTATCCATCTCATGCATAATTGGTATAATGGACTCCATATGGCTGGTCAGAGCTAATTGAGAGTTACTGAACTTGGGAAATCAGGAAGCTGTTGCTGCTGGGTGGTGAGAAGCCATAAAGGGACTCATCCCCACAGGTCAAAGTGGACAAAAGTAAATGTCTGAGGCAGACAGGCTCAGAGTTATTTGCCTCCAGGACAATGTACTGGCCCCCTAGTGTCTTCCTGACATTGTACCGGAATTCAAACAAGATGTCCAGACCTCCAGAACTTTATTACGAATTCCTTGTTTCACCCCAGGGAAGGTGCAAAACAATAGCAATACTCATTGGACCAAGAAAGAGCTATCAAGAGCCACCAAGCCACAAAAGAAGATGAGCTCACCCCACAAAAAGTCCCACAGGAGTCTATAGGAAGAAAAAATAAACTGGATCAACAGATCAGATCTTCATGCCTTTTGTCCTTTGCTCATTTGTCTGCCTTGCTTCCAATGTGTTTATTCATTTGATCTTCTGCTGCAGCATTAAGCACCCTTTTCCAGTTGCAGTCGAAGAACCACCGTGCAAAAGTGGCCACAGGACTACTAACAACCTCATCCTTTTCCAATGTTTCTTAAAGCTTGGAGAACCATAATTATATCCTGAACTGACACACGCCTTCTCACAACTGTGCTTTTTTTTTTTTACCACATCCCCTCTTTTCTTACTACCATAAAACTTTCAATTCTCATGTCCCTGTTCAGTCTGGGAAACCCTTTTAATTTATCTGGCCCTCTCTCCTTTTCTCAGCTCAATATTTATGCCACCACATGCACCTCTTTCCTTTTAGGGATTTTCTCTTTTTCTTTACATAGCTATTGCTTACACTTAGGATCCAGCCATGTGAATGGCTAAAAATATACATGGCATTACTTTTATTTTGATTCTCCCTGCATTGGTAAGCTTATCCTCACAGTAAAAGATAGCCTCCTTCCCCACAGGATTCCCTGTTACAGTTCAGAGTTGGCCAACTTCTGCAGGCAAGAGACAGCCAGACTGCTTCTGTCTTTGGTGGAAAGGAAATATGCTCAGACTCAAGTTACCTGCAAGCTGCAGCTTTATTTAGACAGAACATAGAAAACAGTTAGCAGATAAGCAGTCCTGTCTGAGAGACTCTTTTATGGTCTCAAGACAAGACAAACAACACACAGCCTATTACCAAAGTGGACCGTTGCCACAGAAGAGATGACATAACTACACCTTGAGGCAGAACTCCCAGCAGAAGGAAAAGAGAGACCCCAAGCCCTGGGCTGATGAGGCTGCCCAGATCTGCACCTGCAGTTTATGCCGCCTAATGGCTGCATCCAGGCTCCTCCCCCCTCCCTAGGCCGCCCTGCCTGCAGGAACAGCTATGGATATTTGGTTGTTCAATTGATAGTGCTACCCCTTTTCACAACCTTTTCCTATTATTGTGCAAGGGTATCTAAGAATTACAAATTAGACTGGTAGTTGACCTTTTGCCCAGAGATACCATGAAAGATTCTGCCTTGCATCAGCACTCAGATCCCTGAATTGCAGGAGATGCAAAATGGCAGCTGTAGTCCATTCTGTCTAGTTGCTGCATTATCTATTTGTGCTTTATTCCCGCAGCCAAACACACTGCCTGACACTGCCATTTGGGATCCCCAACAAGCTGGAATATAGATTTTGACAGTAGCCAACCAATGACGGCAGAATATGTTGTGTCAATGTTGTCAGCAGTTCATTGGTCCAAAAAGTTTGGGAAGTGCTTGTAATGTTATATGAAGTATATATCATTAAATATACATGATACCATCACAATGCTAGCTATCACCCCTTAAGATATTCATAAAAAATGTAAAAGCTCTGGATTTTCTAATACATTTTATTAAATGTATAATTAATCTGTGGAACTTGCTGGTGTAGGATATTAATTATTGAAGTAAACAGTATAGAATATTATAGAAATTAGATATTTTTATATGAATGGGAAAAACACACTTATCCCTTACCCTTTTGAAGGAAAACCATAAATAGAAAGGTAGCCAGCCTTCATGCTACAAAGCAAATCATGGTTACAAGTTTGATCACTAAAGATGTATTCTTTAGGAAGCATAGTTTACTGTACCATGGGTTTGCACTTTGTTTGGGTTTGCACTTTGGATCGGTGCAAAAGCACAGCACATGATTTTCTCCAGGAACATTTTCCAGAATATTCTACGGAGTCAACTCATATGATCCCTTGTCCTGGCACACTTGTTGTTGTTGTTGTTGTTCAGTCGCTAAGTCGTGTCCGACTCTTCGCGACCCCATGGACCACAGCACGCCAGGCCTCCCTGTCCTCCACTAGCTTCCTGAGTTCGCCCAATTTCATATTCATTGCTTCGGTGACACTATCTAACCATCTCATCCTCTGTCGCCCCCTTCTCCTTTTGCCTTCAATCTTTCCCAGCATGAGGGTCTTTTCTAAAGAGTCCTCTCTTCTCATCAGGTGGCCAAAGTATTGGAGCTTCAGCTTCAGCATTTGTCCTTCCAGGGAGCAATCAGGCTTGACTTCCTGGAGAATTGACCGATTGGATCTCTTTGCAGTCCAGGGGACTCTCAAGAGTCTTCTCCAACACCATAATTCAAAAGCATCTATTCTTCGATGCTCTGCCTTTCTTATGGTCCAGCTCTCACAGCCATACATGGCTACTGGGAAAACCATCGCTTTGACTATGCGAACCTTTGTTGGCAGGGTGATGTCTCGGCTTTTGATTAAGCTATCTAGGTTCACCATAGCTTTCTTCCCAAGAAGTAAACGTCTTTTAATTTCATGGCTGCAGTCACCATCTGCGGTGATCTTGGAGCCCAGGAAAATAAAGTCTGTCACTGCTTCCATTTCTTCCCCTTCTATTTGCCAGGAAGTGATGGGAGTGGTTGCCATGATCTTAGTCTTTTTAATGTTGAGCTTCAAACCAATTTTGGCACTTTCCTCTTTCACCCTCATCAAAAGGTTCTTTAGGTCTTCCTCACTTTCTGCCAGTAGAGTGGTATCGTCTGCATATCTGAGGTTGTTGATGTTTCTCCCAGCAATCTTGATTCCAGCTTGTGAGTCATCCAGCCCTGCCTTCCTCATGATGTACTCTGCGTATAAGTTAAATAAGCAGGGTGACAATATACAGCCTTGTCGTACTCCTTTCCCAATTTTAAACCAGTCGGTTGTTCCATGTCCAGTTCTAACTGTTGCTTCCTGACCCGCATAAAGGTTTCTCAGAAGGCAGATCAGGTGGTCTGGAACTCCCATCTCTTCAAGAACTTGCCACAGTTTGTTGTGATCCACACAATCAAAGGCTTTAGCATAATCAATGAAGCAGAGGTAGATGTTTTTCTGGAACTCTCTTGCTTTCTCCATGATCCAGCGAAGGTTGGCAATTTGATCTCTAGTTCCTCTGCCTCTTCGGAAACCAGCTTGTACATCTGGTAGTTCTCGATTCACATACTGCTGAAGCCGAGCTTGTAGGATTTTGAGCATGACCTTGCTAGCATGTGAAATGAGTGCAATGGTGCGGTAATTCGAGCAATCTTTGGCATTGCCCTTCTTTGGGATTGGAATGTAAACTGATCTTTTCCAGTCTTGTGGCCACTGTTGGGTTTTCCAAATTTGCTGGCATATGGAGAGCAGCACTTGGACAGCATCATCTTTTAAGATTTTGAGTAATTCCGCTGGAATGCTGTCACCTCCACTAGCTTTGTTGTTAGTGAGGCTTTCTAAAGCCCACTTGACTTCACTCTCCAGGATGTCAGGTTCGAGCTCAGTGACTGTACCACTGTGGTTATCAGGAACATTTAGATCGGCCTTATAGAGTTCCTCTGTGTATTCTTGCCACCTCTTCTGAATCTCATCTGCTTCTGTTAGGTCCTTGCCATTTTTGTCCTTTATTGTGCCTACCTTAGCATGAAATTGTCCTTTGACATCTCCAATTTTCTTGAAAAGATCTCTAGTCCTCCCCATTCTGTTGTTTTCCTCTATTTCTTTGCATTGCTCATTTAGAAAGGCCTTCCTATCTCTCCTTGCTGTTCTCTGGAAATCTGCATTCAGTTGGGTATATCTTTTCCTTTCTCCCTTGCTTTTGGCTTCTCTCCTTTCCTCAGCTATTTGTAAAGCCTGGTCAGACAGCCACTTTGCCTTCTTGCATTTCTTCCTCTTTGGGATGGTTTTAGTTGCTGCCTCCTGTACAATGTTACAGACCTCCGTCCAAAGTTCTTCAGGCACTCTGTCTACCAAATCTAAGCCCCTAAATCTATTTGTCACCTCCACTGTATATTCGTAGGGGATCTGATTTAGGTCATACGTGGAGGGCCTAGCGGTTTTCCCTACTTTTTTCAGTTTAAGCCTGAATTTGGCAAGAAGAAGCTGATGATCTGAGCCACAGTCAGCTCCAGGTCTTGTTTTGACTGCCTGTATGGAACTTTTCCATCTTTGGCTGCAAAGAATGTAATCAATCTGATTTCGATGTAGACCATCTGGTGAAGTCCATGTGTACAGTCGCCATTTGTGTTGCTGGAAAAGGGTGTTTGCTATGACTAATGTGTTCTCCTGACAGAACTCTATCAGTCTTTGCCCTGCTTCATTTTGTACTCCAAGACCAAACTTGCCTGTTATTCCTCTTACCTCTTGACTGCCTACTTTAGCATTCCAATCCCCTATGATGAGAAGGACATCTTTTTTGGGTGTTAATTCTAGAAGCTGTTCTAGGTCTTCATAGAAGCGGTCAACTTCTTCCTCATCAGCACCAGTGGTTGGGGCGTAGACTTGGATTACTGTGATGTTGAAAGGTTTGCCTTGGATCCGAATGGAAATCATTCTATCATTTTTGAGGTTATACCCCAGTACTGCTGTTCTCACTCTCTTGTTCACGATGAAGGCTACTCCATTTCTTCTAAGGGATTCCTGCCCACAGTAGCAAATATAATGGTCATCTGAATTAAATTCTCCCATTCCTGTCCACTTTAGTTCACTAACTCCCAGGATGTCGATGTTCAGCCTTGACATCTCACGTTTGACCACATCTAGCTTGCCTTGATTCATAGATCTGACGTTCCAGGTTCCTATGTAGTATTGTTCTTTGCAGCATCGCACTTTCCTTTCACTTCCAGACACATCCACAGCTGAGCTTCCTTTCAGTTTTGGCCCAGCTACTTCACTCTTTCTGGAGCTACTAGTACTTGTGTTCTGCTCTTCCCCAGTAGCATAATGGACACCTTCCGACCTGAGGGTCTCATCTTCCAGTGTCATATCGTTTAGCCTTTTTGTTCTGTAATCCATGGGGTTTTCTTGGCAAGAGTACTGGAGTGGGTTGCCACTTCCTTCTCCAGCGGACCACGTTTAGTCAGAACTCTCTGCTGTGACCTGTCCATCTTGGGTAGCCCTACATGGCATAGCTCACAGCTTCATTGAGCTACTCAAGCCCCTTCGCCACGACAAGGCAGTGATCCATGAAAGGGCCTGGCACACTAGTCCCACTGCAAAATGCTCAGCATATACCAAGTCCTTTTACCATATGCATGCATTCAGGTGTTTGTGTGATTGCCATGAATGTGCACTGAGTTCTGCTCATATGTCATCTCAGTTGGTCATAATGGGTTGTGTGTGGCGGTATGCAAAAGCTAGTGTGCCCAGAGCTCACCGTGATGTTGTCAGTAGCTGCACGACCCCTTTGGTATGCCTGACTAGGATAGGAACTAAGTGTAGGCTGAGTACTTTCTGGGGGTAGTTGCATATTGGCAGCCCAATCCTAAGCATTGCCTGCATAGTCAGGTCAGTGCAGCAGGGCTGCATCCTAAACCCAGTAGGAGGCAGCACAGCCCTATGTGGCTGCTCAGATCTGCGCCTGTCCGAATTGGGGCCGCTGAGGCTGGGGAAGGGGCTTAGGATACAGCACAACGGCTGTCGGCTGTTACCGCCCACTGCACCTCCCCGTTACGTCCATGGCACGCCTCTAGCATGTCCCCAGCTACATCCTGCGCTGACTGAGCGCTGCTGGTGCTTGACAGTGCACAACTGGCGCAGTCGACGGGCACAGCAGTGCTGGATCGGCACAGCATGAGCACAACACCAGTATAGAATTGCGCTCTAAGAGTGTAACTTGTTTCAACTTTTAGGGTTGTATTCAGCACATGTCTCCTGCTCATGCAAACAAGGGAGAGGTGTGTTTTTCAGCTTTTTGTTTCCAGCCATCAGGAACAGATTTATAGGAATGTGGAGAGCTAGAAAGGATGTGGGAATCTCCATAAAAACCTTTCTCTTGCATAAGCACAAGTGATGGTTTGGATATGGTCACTGATGTTCTTTTTGTCTGTGCCCCTGGTTTCAGAAGGGTATAGCAAGGAAATATTGTGGGTATTACAAGGATGGGAACTCGAGTCATGTGACTGAGTCTCAAAAACATGCGTGTCCCATTATGGCATTTGTGTGTTGTTCTTGGGCACAATGCACAGGTGTGCGCACATACCATTAATGAAGCTCCTTCAGTCCCATTTCCTGTGCACCAATTCCTTTGGAATGTAGTATTTCACAAAAAAGTTAATCCCAACCTGAAACACCATGGATGTGGACAGAACAGGCACTTGACATAGGCATCGGAGCCTTTCATTGGACTCCTCTATTCCTACATACTGTGTCTTCCTGTGGTCTGGCAATTTCTTTTTCCTGTTTGTTACATTCTTTGTATTCTTCACGTTACTGTTCCTCCTTTTTTCCTATTATATAGGCTTTATATTTCTTAGCAAAATGTTCATTGTTAGCATATCCTCTTTGAACTCTATGCTGAAATCAAGAGTTTAAGGCCCCTCAATTTTTTCTCTATCTCCATAAACAGCATTCCCATTTGCACTTCTAGCATCTTCAGCTTTTCTGACTTGGACTCTACATCCCTTATCGTAACTTTCAAATATCAAAACAAGAACCAACCGAGTATGTAGTTTTTGATTCTTTTCCAAAAAACTTTTGCCAAATATTTGAATGTTTGCTTTGCTTTTTCATTGATCCCAGAGCTGCTAATAAGTTTTGAGAGACACTGGTATTGAACGTGTGTGTGTGTGTGTGTGTGTGTGTGTGTGTGTGTGTGTGTGTTACAAACTGACATCCCTGACACCTTTGCACCTTATATAGTTCCCATTTTTTTAAAAAAATTAAAGAGCCCAATCTGATTCTTCCCCCCTGCCAGTGAAGCTGCACAAAATGACTACTGCTGCTTCTTGCAGAGGGAGTTGCGGAGGTCTTCTGTGGGAAGTGAACAGTAGTTCACTGGGAATAAGCCTCCACGGTGTGGGGATCTACTTGGACCTATGCTAGCTAAATGGCTGGCTAAGGTCTGTATGGACCCACACTGCAGCAGTGGCATTCCTACAGCGGAGGGCAAACTGCTAAGTTTTACAGGAGTCTGAGGTCTTGTGTAACACGGTTCCTTTCCCTTGCCTTCAGAGTCATTCGTGGCTTGGAGAGCTGACTCAGAGGCTTTGCTATCTGAGCCGCGAATGGCTCTCAAGGCGAGGTGGAGGGCCCACTTTACACTGAAGCTGTAGGAACATCACTGCACTGCAGGATCAGGTCTGGGAAGCTGCCACCACTGAGCCCACCCCCTCAGTCCTCCCCCCCTTTACCCATCATTACCCCCTTCCCAGACCCACTCCCTCTTCATTCCGCCCTCGCTTCACTTTGTCCTCCTCTACACTCATTCCATCCTCCCCGCACTCCCTAATGCCTTCCCCACCATCTTACCTTGATTAGCAGGCAGTTTTGGATCCACTAGCGCAGTCAGGGAGACTCTGGCTTTTCTGCCAGCATCCCAACAACATGCTCCCAATTACCAACACTGACTGCTTTTCAACAGTCAGTGCCAGTCGAAGAGGCACTCTGACGATGCCCATGCCCTTTAGGATTCAGCCGTAAAACTCACAAAGCACAGAAAAGATAATTATCACTTGTTACTTACCCAAGCAAGGGTTAGCAGATTAACATAAACAAAAGTAGATTTATTAATTAGGAAATCCACGTTTTTGGCACGTAAACATGGAGAAAACCTGAAGACAGTCAGGTAAACAGTACACAATTTTCCAATGGAAAAGTTTGATCAGGGAACACTTGTTATGGGTGGTTTGTTGTGTGTGACAGATGCTAAACACCCGTAAACTAGATTAGCTCTGCTGATTTACCCAAAGTCCAAAATTGGGGTTGGACCTTCTAAACAAAAGCTGGCTGGAATGTTAAGCAGCCCATAATTTAGCTCTCATGACCAGCTGTTGTTCAAACCATCATAATGTTGATGAACATTATGAATGTACCTGGTTGAAGTAGTATGACAAAAATAGTATGACATTTAACATTTTTCTGAATAGGCTGACCAATTATGTGGAATTATCTGCTTTGTTCTTAATAATACAGAGCCCTGTCCTATCCAACTTTTCAGCATTCACGCAGCCATGTCCATGGGGAGTTCCCATGACTGCATCCTGCAGTGGTGGGGGCAATCTCGGAGGCCTCCTCAAGGAAAAGGAACATTTCTTCCCTTATCTCAGGGCTGCATTGTATCTGCATCAGTGCTGGAAAGTAGGATGGGATTGGGCCCACAATCATTTTAAAAACAGGGTGAGCAAAACTCTCGATTTCAGTGATGAATGTGACACTGGGAAACCATTTGTTTCCAAATTAATTGCTATATATGGGAGAGTTTCTTTCTATTTGTATGGGCAGTTTCTTAGCACTACAGATTCTTTGAGGGAGGCCAGTGAGTTAGGAATCTAGCAGAGCTGGGAGATGAATTTTTTTTTCCCCCACATGTAGGCTCTAGCACTGAGGGATTTGTTTCAGTTGTTACATTTTTTTTTTCTGGTGAACTTTTACAGTGATAATAATGGGCCATTGAATAGTTATTTCATAGGATTAAGAGCTCAGTATTGTTCTCAAATCCTGGTTGGCACCAGTTCTTATATCATAATTCATGTTGAGTGGTACTGAATGAACAGAAGCTTCATTTTTGGAGGCCGCTATTAACCTTATGGATAAGACAGTTTAAGTTTGGGGAATCCTATCCACGCAGTTGGGCAAGATGACCTTTGATTCTGTTTAATGTCATGGGTCTAATCCAGTGGTTCCCAAATTCAGTTGTATCATGATGCCCCGTAGCCATTTCTTTCCAGCTAATGAGATCCAAGATGGTGGTACCCCAAATCTTGTGATATTTTGTGTGATCCAAGATGGTGGCGTCCAAGGGAACAGGTAGGAGGTGCCATTGGGACATCCCATGACATCTCTGGGAGTCTATGAAGATGCCCTAAGGCAGTGGTTCCCAACCTTTTCTGCACTGGGACCTCCTTTTTAAGTATAACAACCTGTTGGGACCCTCCGAAGACCTAGGGCCGGAAGTGATGTCATTAAGCTGGAAGTGAACTCATTTTTTTTTTAAAAAAATATACTTTTTCAACGTCAAAAGAACTCCACATCCTTTTGAGAATGTTTGGAATGCTTTGTATCTAAATGATGTTTGAGTTTTGCGTTCAGTGATTGACTCAGCACTGAGAACAACACTGTATGGAACGCATTGTGACTTCTCTATTCTGATCAAGGTGGTAAAGCCAAATTTTAGGTAGTCGCCAAAGTATTTACGTTCTTCTTCCCTGTGTGCTGAGACTCACCTAGGCATGCACCTGGAAGGCGTGACATGCATGCTCGGAAAGAGATCCGGGAGAGACTTCATCACATGCATATGCACACACCAAAACAAGCCCATAGCGAGGCTAATTTTCCTCACACACACAAGCATTGAGGAAGTGGCAGTAATGGGTGGCCACTTCCCTAGCCAAAATGAAGCTTCCAAGATAGTGGTGCCCAACTTTTTAAGATGGCTGCCCCAAGTTCTTTGCAACCCCCTGAAAATCAATTTGCCACTCCCTTGGGGGTCCCAACCCCCAGGTTAGGAACCACTGCCCTAAGGCATTGCAGCACACATTTTGGAAACACTTTGTCTAATCCCATGATCTGCTCTGCACATTGAGCTCCAGTTCAGGTACAGAGCTCCCCCGCATGGAGAGGAATCAGCGTATGCAATATTCTACTTCCTTTGTGACACGTGCACTGAAATTGAGTTCGTGTACATGCAAGAGATCCATGAATGTATGTGAGCAAATGGAGTTCACATGGATTTCTGATTGCAGAGCCTGGTTCAGTTAACAGGACTTGTGCTGTGTAAACTTGTAGACATTGTTTAAAATATATCTAGTAGGTAATGCTCTAAGTTTACATGTGTTATTCAAAATAATGTAACAGCATAAAAAGAAAAAAGCCGTGTGTGCACCAGGCAGAACACCAGGCAGACGTATCAAATCTTAATGTCTCTTTGTGCTTCTCTGTTCTGTGTTCCTTTCTTCTTTTGTCTAAAACGCATTCCTGAAAGTGAAAGCATCCCAAAGTGCTAGAGTACCTGGCCCTTCGCTTCAGATTGCAGAGAAATTTGTCATATCCTGTCTCTGAACCTCTTATAGGGTTCCTATAAGGAAAGTGGGAGTGGGGAGGCAAATAAAACACAGTTTTAAAAAAAAATAAGCACAAAGACTAGCTGATTGGAATAAAAACTGCCATATGAGGTTTCTGTTTCTAAACAAATTTAGGGAGTCTTTTAAAAAAGCCTTCAGTGCAAGACGCTCCCATCACAGGATAAAAAAGGAATTAAAATATTGTCAATAAATGGTGTGAGAGAGACTGTATCAGTCTGTGCATTGATAGTCTGTGCATGCAGGATAAGAGCATTGACTGCCTGCTAATCTATTCCCAGATGGAGGTGGATGCAGACGAGAAGCGCCATCGCACACGGTCCAAAGGTGTTCGAGGTACGTCTCTTGCTTCAGTAAATCACTCAAGGCCCCTGCTCAGGGTGACCTTCATCCTCCAGAATCTCTCTGCATGATTCATTCTGACCCTTGCTTTTTTACACAGCCTTTTTTTGGCGGTTTTCAGCAGAGGAGGGGGGTACTGTAATAGATGATAAATTTTTATATATTTTCCATCTCTCTGCAGTTCCCGTGGAACCAGCCATACAAGAGCTGTTCAGGTTAGTGCTCTGAGTGTAAAATGTATCCCCATTAGCAATTTAGAAAATTCATGCCTTTTAATGGGTATAATGCACTTTCAAGTTCATTGGTGGTTTGTTCATGCCCTGCTGCACTGATGAAATTAATTCCCCTGGGATTTGCTAATAAAAATCATCCCCTCCCCCCTTTTCCCTTTAGTTATTTGATTTCTCTCTTTCGGTCTTTGTTGCCCTCCATCTCTACAGTACCTACTGCCTGCTTTTAATACAGTCTCTGCAGCACACCGACACCTGTATAATTAATTCCTTCCTTTTTTTTTATAGCTGTCCTACTCCTGGGTGTGATGGCAGTGGTCATGTTAGTGGCAAATATGCAAGACACAGAAGGTAATGTCAGTGTGTGTGTGTGTACATGCATATGTGTATTAATGGAGTGAAAAGATGTGGCACACAAATTTCCTTTTGTGACTTAGAGATAACATCTGGGGAATTGATAGGAATTTCTTTTGTACTTTCATTGCTCTTCATTACAACATCCCAGTTGTTAACTTTTCTCTCCAACGAAACTATCCAAGCAGCATACATTGAAAAGTGCCAAAAAGTGAGATGTTGCGGTGCCCCTTCCTAACTTCGTAATCAAACGTACCACCGATTAGGCATATTAATAATGTAGGGAGATGATCTCAAAATGTAAAAATGATAAAATTCTATTTCACACACTTGTTTCTGCTTCTCATCTGTCCTCAGGCAGACTATGCAGTTTTGTGAATCATGTGGAAAATTAAAATGTGACCTTATTGACATTTTTCTGCCAGCATGGATTCTATCATTTAATATAATTCAAAACTGGAATGAAAACTTAGGCTTTTGAGTATAGGAAATTTAATGATGACATTAGAGGCAAAGGGCAAACTTTAGGACAGATCAGTTACGATTAGTTGTTGAGATCCAAATTACTATATTATTGCCATAAATATTGTAACTTTACTTCCTAGACTGTGAATTTAAGTAATGACATATGTTGACTGTTTATTGCTGCTTATCACTCAGAACAGGATCACATTTTTGTACATACGACAATGAACATTGGACTTTACATTTCTATATTTGAAATGCAAAGTGCATTGGCATGTGGTTTCAAACGAGGAATTGCTATGCAACTAAGGGCACAATCCTAATTAACTTTCCAGAACAGGAGGTAAGGTCAGTGCAGCTCGGAGGTAAGGGAACAAACATTCCCTTACCTTGAGGAGGCTTCCGTGATTACTATTCCACCGCAGAATGTATCACATGCCCCACTGGCGCAGCTATGTCAGTGCTGGAAAGTTGGTTAGGATTGCGCCCTAATGCACATCCAGTCCGTACAAAGTTGTCTTTTGTTTTTCTTGGACTTTTACTTGAACGCCACAGAGCAGAATCTGGTACAGATGCTCAGCAAGAGGTGGAAAATGAGGGCAAAACGACACATTACCAAACATGAGGCTGAAAATGAAAACAACTGTTCCATGCTGAGTTCCCCCTCTCCCCCCTCTAAAATGTCTGCTTCAACTTACCCCTTGTCATTATGGTATCTGTTTCCCCCATCCCTGTTTCACTTTACTTGCTGCTGCTGGTGGGGGCAGGAAATCGCACAGTGATGCCAGATCACGGGGTAAGTTGAAGTTCTGAATTAGCTGGTTTTGTTTATTGAGCAGCACTAGTGCATTTGTGATGCCAAGGTTCTTCCATTTTTTTCCTCCAAACTTTATTTAGAAAACTGCTCATCTTGGTTCATTGCAGTTCCTTGTTTATGTTTGCCTTTTTCTTAATGCTGCATACCTATGCATTGATTCAAACATCATGCAAAATGGAAACTGTTGATTGCTTCAAGATTCCTTGTTGGACACTGTTTTAATCAATGCATTTGTTTGCATTGGTAACTTTCCTTTGAGAAAGCAAAGAGATAAATTGAGAACCATGTTGTACTGTCCACTTCTGAAATTAACATGAAAAATTCAGTTTAACCAGAAAAGAGGCAGAACAGAACACAGGGCAGAGCTACATCAAGCCATGAAACCAAATAAAGTGGAATGGTAAATATCTGCTCATTGAAACTACTGTTCCATCCTGAGGTCACAAAAAATATACCTGGTTTCTTCGTGCTTGAAGATGTCCACTTTCCTGTTTAGCACACAAGTACCAAAGTAAAGTGATGGGAAACTGCTATAAAGTACCCTACTGTAGATGCACAAAATTGTAGGGGGTACTAGACAAATAGGTACCATCTAATGCAGTGTTATATGTGCATAAGTTCATTGATTTCATTTGGCTAAAGCACATTTAACTTTATCTTGTATTGCAGCCAAACTGTTTTGTTATGTCGGGTTTTGCAGCCATTCTTCTTTAAAATCATGAACACTGTTTGCATCTCGATACATTTGATCTTGAAACATTTCCTTACGCACTAATGGCACAGTCCTAAAATCCGTAGCAGCAGCAAATAAATCCTGAAATTGGTGTTAGTTCCTGCTTTGTCACAGTAGAGTCATAAAGCATACCGTATAAGATCTCATATTGTCACTGCAGGCAGATATAGTACCACAAAAAGATGCTTCTAAAAATTCCCACATTCTCCCTGGGAAATTCCAAGTTTCTCCCTGGGTTTGGAAATCAATTTAAGTGGTTATGTTTCTGAATTGGAATTCACAATCAAGAATCCTAAATTGTTTCAGTTTTATTTCCAAATGTACACTTTTCAGTGTCTTTCTTTCCTTCTGTACATAACAGCGTGCACAGATACTTTAATAACATGTTTCAGAAAAGGCAAACTTGATTTGATGGAACTGATAGTTGTATCAAGGTTCGTTTGTGCAGCATTTTATTCATGGGCATCATGAATACCACTCAAGCAGCCCAATCCCCACCACTGGAGCATGCGTGGCATCCTGCAGGGGGACAATCCTGGTGATCTCCCCTGGGTAAGGGAACATTTTTCCCCTTGCCTGGAAGTAAGTCCTCACTGTCTCACTGGGTCTGCTTGAATCTATGCCAGCGATTTAGCTAGTGCAAGTCTGAGTGGACCCAGGAAGGCAGATGGAGGCTGGGAAGAGGGGTATTATATCAGCAGCACCACTGCCACTGATAGCACCTTTTTTCAGCCTTGATCTGCCCCCTCCACGTGTCAATAGGCACGTGGATGTGGGTGAACCTGTGGATATCATATACCTGGATTTTCAGAAGGCATTTGACACGGTCCCCCACCAAAGACTGCTGAAGAAACTTCACAGTCAGGGAATAAGAGGGCAGGTCCTCTTATGGATCCAGAATTGGTTGAGGGCCAGGAAACAGAGAGTGGGGGTCAATGGGCAATTTTCAGAATGGAGAGAGGTGAAAAGCGGAGTGCCCCAGGGATCTGTCTTGGGGCCCATGCTTTTCAACTTATTCATAAATGACCTGGAGACAGGGATAAGCAGTGAGGTGGCCAAGTTTGCGGATGACACAAAACTTTTCCGGGTGGTAAAAACCAGAGACGATTGTGAAGAGCTCCAGAAGGATCTCTCCCAGTTGGGGGAATGGGCAGCCAAATGGCAGATGCGTTTCAACATAGACAAATGTAAAGTGATGCACGTTGGGGCAAAAAACCAAAACTTTACCTATAGGCTAATGGGTTCTGAGCTGTCTGTGACAGCTCAGGAGAGAGATCTTGGGGTGCTGGTGGACAATTCAATGAAGGTATCGACCCAGTGTGCGTCAGCAATTAAGAAGGCCAATTCCATGCTTGGGGTCATTAAAAAAGGGGTTGAGAATAAAACAGCCAATATTATCATGCCATTGTACAAATCGATGGTAAGGCCACACCTGGAATATTGTGTCCAGTTCTGGTCGCCGCATCTCAAAAAGGACATAGTGGAGTTGGAAAAGGTGCAGAAGAGAGCGACAAAAATGATTACGGGGCTGGGGCACCTCCCTTATGAAGAAAGACTGCAGCGTTTGGGGCTCTTCAGTCTAGAAAAAAGGCGCCTGAGGGGGGACATGATTGAGACATACAAAATTATGCATGGAAGGGATAAAGTCGATAGAGGGATGTTCTTTTCCCTCTCTCAAAACACCAGAACCAGGGGGCATCCACTAAAGCTGAGGGTTGGGAGAGTTAAAACAGATAAAAGGAAGTACTTTTTTACCCACCGGGTAGTTAATCTGTGGAACTCCTTGCCACAGGAGGTGGTGATGGCATCTGGTCTTGATGCCTTTAAGAGGGGATTGGACAGATTTCTGGAGGAAAGGTCCATCATGGGCTATAGGCAATGATGGATTGTGCAACCTCCTTACAAAGGTGGTGGGCTACTGGTACCGGGTGCAAGGGAGTGGCAACAGGATGTAAGCATCTTGTTGTTACATGCCTCCCTGGGGCACCTGGTGGGCCGCTGTGAGATACAGGAAGCTGGACTAGATGGGCCTTTGGCCTGATCCAGCAGGGCTCTTCTTATGTTCTTATGTTCTCCCCACTCTGGTCTCTGCCCTTTTCCTCCTTTTCCCCACTCTTCCACCCACCCTGCCTCCCTCTGCCCCTCAAGTTGACTGGCACTTGGGGTCATGGACGAGCTGCTGGTATACGGCAGCAGACCAGCTGCACAAAATGGCATGTTGCCTTTTGCAACACCTGTACAGGATCTCACTCTGCCACCATGCAGAAAATAGGACTGAGCTGAAGATGAATCCCAATGATTGCTTTTTCACACTCTTTTATCAAGGCTGCACACACATTGTTACAGAGTGGGGGTGGGGAAAGATGTAGATGAACTGAAAGACTGAATGCTGTGGTAAACTGTATGTACCCCAGCTCTAGATATTGACCTGGTACCACCCAGTAAGCACATGAGACAAAACGTATAGATTACAGTTAAGCCAATCCTATCCTTTTCCCCACTGATGTAGCTCAGCCAAAAACAGGACCAGCAGGTTGTATCCAGCAGGAGGAGGGACAGATTCGGAGACTTTGGAGGGGAAAGGGGATGTACTCTGCAATGGGTCTCCTTGGATCTGCACCAGTGATTTCACTGCAAGTCTGAGAGAAAGGGAGCAGGGAAACTGCTGCAGAGGGGATAGAATACAGTGCATGCCATCATTGCTGAATCAGTCCCTCCTGCAGCACTTCTGGAATGTTCACTGTGAATATTCATGATTTATGTATGTTAAATATATGTTAATGTTTTTAGGCATCATGTTCCTTTCTGATTTTTGAATTGGGAACCAATGTGTTTTCGAAGTTACTTGGATAATTTTCTTCCATTTCTTTCATCCTAATTTTATGAGACTTATTACTAGACCCCCAAACTGTGGGTCGGGACCCACCAGTGGGTTGCAAGCCAATTTCAGGTGAGATGCAAAGCAGCTAGAGCAGCCGTATTGAAAATATGGAAAATGGGATGTTGGAAAGGGGAAGTGCTGTGTATATCATGATTGTAAATAGGCTTTCTTTCTGATTCACTTTGCTATTGGAAAATGACTAAGAAATAACCTAACTTATTGCTGCATTCTCAGGAAAGCAGCAGGTTCTGGCATCACAATAATGGCACGTCTGTCCACGACATAACTTCTGGTGGGTCCCAGACAGATTGTCATTCTAAAAAGTGGGTCCCAGTGCTAAAAAGATTGAGAACCACTATAAAGATAATTCCCCACCTTATTCTAGTACAGAAACCTAAATCTATGACTCAAGCTTACTACAAAGCAGGTACTAGAGTATACTGGCTCTTCAAGTTACAGACATCCACATTATGTATGACTGTGTTGGCACTTTCTCCCAAGTATAGTCTGTTGTTCTTCAGTAATGCATTCATGCAGATGTGATAGTTCTGGGTTGGCAAGAACCGAATGTTTCAACTTAAGTACAGACCACTTGAACCTACAGTAACTCATGAAGCAAGTAGGATGACATCAGCAAGCTAATGATCCAATCAATGGCTATGTGATTGGCTAATGATTTGTCAGTGACTATGTGATGACATCAATGAGGACAAGTGCAGTCAGTTGGGACTGAAAATCAGTAGGCAAACTTTTTAAAGGAGGATCAGAAAATAATCAGAAATATTTTTAAATCTATATTTTAATATATTTACAATCTAAATTTTAATTATATTTTTAGGTACTGCCAATGTTTGTGGGGGGAAAAACCCTGCAAACCATTTAGGTTTGAGCTGAGTAACCTGAATGTTTTTGAGCCCTGTGCGATTTCCCCCTCCCCAGAAATTAGATATACCCCTTTATATACAACTATTGTCTTGTTTTAATAATCTAAGTAATTTGATTGATTATCTTAGCAGAGAAATACATAATTTACTTAAGGCTTAGATTCAAAATGTGATTCCCCCCGCTTCATTTTTTTTCCTTGTAAAAATGCATTCTTCATCAGAGATTGTATAGCAACAAATCTATCATCTGACAAATTCCAAAATCAATAGTTAAATTATATTATAATAAGGATCCTATTAAGAACAGTATAATTTAAAAAGTACAATTTTGTGCTTTAATTTAAATGTAGTTTCCAAAGGTTTTAATTAAAAAGGCAATGTATATTCATGAAAGAGAGGAAGCTAAGAAGGGGAATGGGCTAAAGGATATACATATTTGTGCATTCACAGGTTTCTGGTTGGGATTCGGTTCACTTTCAAATTTGATTTTTTTATTTTGATTTCTTGACATATTCTTGCTATGTCAATACGTGAACAGACTGAATCTTTAAGCTGCTAATTAAATAAAAATTTGAGAACGTTTTTAACCTATTTGGAAAAGTATCAAAATTCTTTTTTTTGGGGGGGGGGCTGTTAACTGATAATTAGGGTGCTGAATTTGTTCTGTCCAACAGGCCTCTGACCAGGAAGAAAGCTTACTGTTGCTGTTCACAATTAATTCCTTTTTTAAAAAAATGAAAACGTTTAGATACATTAGATTAGTAATGTAAGTATTGGGGAATAAGGGATACTCTGGTTTCAAATCCTGTGAAACAAAGTTTTACATTCAGAACAATTTGACTCACAACAAATCGTCAAATTAGGAGAAACAAATTTCTTCTAATGGAGAGATAATAAAGTTATGGCATCTTCTTTGTAAAATACCACCTCTGCATTACAAAGAGAGATTGAAACCCTACATACAGCTATGTATTTCATACAATTGAGGTAAGAAGATGCATTAACAAAGCTTGGAAGTTCAATCAGAAAGTGCTTATTTGACTAGTTGATGGATTCCTCGTAATTCAGCACATAATCTGTTATTCTTGCACTACAGCTTAATAATTGTAGTAGGCACGACCAAATTCCTTGCAGACAAGATCAGCATTAAAAAAATATTTGTAACCACGGAACACCCTACTGCTACTTCATGTTTCCCATGTTTCATTGCTGGATCTATTCCTTCTAAGGGCAATTCCAGCTTCTTCCACCTCCTAAGTCTTCTGTTCCTTACCCCCACACTCCCAATAAAGACAGCAGACTGTTGTTGGAGTAGA
>JAJKFI010000012.1:21414097-21477091 GCA_029204185.1 Lerista edwardsae | reverse complement strand
TTTTTTTTTATTTTTGTTTTTAGTTTAGTGCTTTTACTTAATATTTTGTCCTAATTTTGCTTTCTGTCATGGATGTTTCATGGTTGTGCAATTGCTGCAGTCCAAGAATGCCAATCTGCATTCCAGGAGTTTCATTTTATTATGTCACAATGATGGCACTTCCTGTTCAATGATATCACCTCTGATTATGATGTCTTTTCCAGTGGGTCTAGACACAAGTGCCATTCTAAAAAGTGGGTCCCGGTCTAATCCAGTTTGAGAACCACTGGATTAGATCATTAAGAACATAAGAACATAAGAAGAGCCCTGCTGGATCAGGCCAAAGGCCTATCTAGTCTAGCTTCCTGTTTCTCACAGCAGCCCACCAGGTGCCCCAGGGAGGCATGAGACAACAAGATGCTTGCATCCTGTTGCCACTCCCTTGCACCTGGTACTCTGAAGTAGCCTACTACTAATGTAAGGGGGTTGCACAATCCATCATTGCCTATAGCCCACAATGGACTTTTCCTCCAGGAATCCGTCCAATCCCCTCTTAAAGGCAACAGATGCCATCACCACCTCCTGTGGCAAAGAGTTCCACAGATTAACTACCCAGATTAATTACACAGATTACACAGATTAATTACAGCAATAATGTTAAAAGACTATCTCATGCTAGTCTTACCAATGAAAGAGTTTCACTTGGCAATGCAATACAGACGCCTCCCAAATTATAGAAGTTTTCTAAACTGTGAAACCTGTGGCTGTGAGGACAGCTGCAATGATTACATTTTGTAACACCGTGCTACAAAATTTCTGCTAACATCTCTTTTATAGATTAGATTAAGAAAATTGCAAAATGAGTTGTGTTCAAAATTATGTTATGTTGAGTCTGACTTTCACATCCGCAGTTCAGTTTGGAATTGCCATCCTTTCTTTGTTCACTTTTGATGGAGAATTTAGACAGTGCATTGCACACCAATGTTTTCTATGTGATCCTCCCATCTTTTTTCTGCCTGATTTTTTTTTTGCGTATTTCATTTAAAGTGTAGTTGCTTTGCCAGCCTATCTAGAGTAGACTGACAAAGTTCTGCTGAGACATTTCTTAGACCATTGTATTTTTCATTAGACACTTCCTGTTTACAGTGTCTGCCACTTCTATGTCATATAGTTCGGTAGCCTCTTAATTATACTGTACCTTAGTTTCTTGGCTTTAATTACTGATTTTCTTTCATTATTTTTCTGCTCATTTAAAACTGTGGAATAGTGTTCTTAATCATATTTTTTAAATGAGAAGAGAGAAATAAAAGGAAATCAGTAGTTATAGCCCTCCAGCATAGAACAGGAAGTGAGTAGTTTAGGTACAATTAAGAACATATATGTATCAGTAATACTGCTGCCCTGCTGAACAGGAAGCAATGAAAGTGGCAGAAGCTATAAGGTAGAAGCTACTAATTAACACCACAGGGGACCTTTGTTGAATAGGACTCAAAAATACTCTCCATGGGGTGGGTTTTCCACTGCATGGAATTACCATTTTTATTTCACGATATAATTTTAATTCCATTTCCAGCCGCCTGCAAAACAGCAGTGCCTCAGCAGCAGGAAAAGGCCCCAGCAACCAGAGGTCATGTATCCAAAATAATGCAAACAAAAGTCACGGGTGCAGACTCCCTTGCTAAAGTAGAACTACAGATATCTGCCACACAGGAATGTTTGTGTTTATTCCTATTGGTGTTCTGAGGATCTGTATGAATTTCATTAATTTAGGTTCGTTTGAAATGTATAGTAATACAAGTTGAGCAGCTTGATTTTAAAATCTTTCCTGCAATATTTTCTGTTTTACCATCTATGGAGATGTTGTTTTTAAAGATGTAGCTTGCCAGTTACTGAGGGATCCTACAGTTCGACATTTGTTCACTTACCCTGGGGTAAGCCTACGATGTGGGGAGGGTGGTGCAGGTCCGTATAGACCCAGGTCACAGGATCAGTCTGGGAAGGGGGTTTGGATTGGTCTGGGAAAGCAAATGCCACTGCTGCCAAATCTGTCCCCTTCCCTGAGCCAATCTACCAGCCCGCATCATCATCATCATCATCATCCTGTTCCGTCCTCCCCCACTCCGCCCTCATTCCATCCTCCGTGCGTTGTAGGAGGCCTGTAAGGCAGTTGCCACTGGTGGAACAGTAATTGGAGATTGAGCTGTTGGTGCCACAGACTGCAGTGACTAGTGCTGAAACTAATAAATCTTATCTATGAAATTGGTTTTAAATCTGTGTATCAAGAATCAGTAGGATACTCTATTATTTTAGAGATACACAACATTATTTGTATAGCCTTGGCCTTATACAAAGGGAACAACTTTATTCCTGTTTATGCCTTACTCAGAAGAAAGCTCCATTAAATACAATGGGACATCTGAGGGCACAATCCTAACCTAGAGTTAGCTGGCACAGTTAGGCCAGCAAAGTTTGACTGGCACAAGGGCTCCCATAAAGCGTGTTTGGACCACTCTTGGAATTGGGGAGGATGACGCAAGTCTGTGTGCTGGCCTCTCTGATTCTGAGAGTGGTCCAAACATACTATATGGTGTCTCTTGTCTCTTGTGCCAGCCAAACTTTGATAGCCTAACTGCGCTGGCCTAACTCCAGGTTAGGATTGCATCCTGAGTAAAAGTGTATATAATAGGCTTGTGCTAAAGGGTTGTGCTATTATAGATGTTAATTAAAATCACTAAGGCAAAATTGGGAGTGAATTTGTGGAGTCATGCTGAGATTTTAGTGTTCAAGAAGTAAGTAGCAAATGTTTGGAGGGTGTCATCACATCCTTACTTTTTCAATAGATTTTGCCTATTCAAAGCATATTTTCAAAGCATTTTTCAAAGCTCTTCAGAAGAAATTTATGGGGAATTTCGAGAGATGGCAAAAGAGTTTTGGTAAGACTAGTGTGGTTTTTTTCCTTCTAAGAGGCTTTGTACTCCCTTAATATTAAGCTTTTCTGATCCATATAAAAATTCATAGGAGAAGGGATACTGCCAAATTAAATAGATGGTCTGACAACTAGTAGACATTAAATGGCAATTGTCCAAAGAGGATGCCATAAATCTATTATGAAACAAATGACAATGTCATTGTTCGAAGGAATTCCCAAAGGATGTTAACTTCTGGCCCCAATTCTATCCAGGAACTACCATAAGTCCTGAACCAGCACTGCAAAAGCTGCACCACAATAATGAGCACTTCAGGATTGCCAGTGCAAATGGCTGGAGGCTCTGTGTGTGTGTCACTGGCTCACCCAGCCCATGGTAGACCAGGTGGGGTGGCAGCAGGAATGGTTCAGGGGGGCTTGTGGCAGGGAGCAGGCTGAACCTGAACCAGGGATGGTCTGAGAATGGGAGGGGGGATTATTTTTCTGTTCATTTAAAACTGTGGAATAGTGTTCTTAGTCATTTTTTTTAAAATGAGAAGAGAGAAAAAAGGAAATCAGTAGTTAAAGCCCTCCAGCATAGAACAGGAAGTGAGTAGTTTAGGTACAATTAAGAATGTATATGTATCAGTAATACTGCTGCCCTGCTGAACAGGAAGCAATGAAAGTGGCAGAAGCTATAAGGTAGAAGCTACTAATTAATCTTGGTGGCAGCAAGACACGCCAAGATCCTCTCCCCCATTCCATGGGCTGACATGCCACAGGCTGACTTCTAAATAGTTGGCACAGATCTGAGGAGATCCATTAGCAGCCAGGCAGCTTATGGGGAGGTAAGTAAAAATGATTTTTACTTACTATACCTCTCCCAGGATATCTGGTCAAGTCCCATGCAGCGCACACTCCACTGGCAGTGCTGCATCATGCAGGTTGGCAAGGGATAGGATTAGGCTGCCCTGGGTGTGTCACATTTGGATAATATAATGAAATTAGAGTCAATTTCAATTTTAGAAAGTACTTTAAAACAGATGAACTTATACATTTTATGGTGATTCAAATTGTTAAAATGCCAAAAATTTCATACAGATTTATCAAAAAAAAAATTTTTTTTACCCAAATTCTGCAAACATTTGTTTCTAAACAGCCAAAATAAACTTTCCAAGTCTTAGTAAACAAAGTATGATATCAGCAAACTGTATCACACCATCATTTCAAAAAACCTGCACTTACGTAGACCATTGGAATGGAAACTCCACGGCTTCTTTGTGCATGGCTTCCGCCCGGCTTTCTTACCTACAACAGAAGTGCCTCACTACCACATCACATTGCATGCAGCTCTGATGAGATTTCTCGTATTTTGTTGTCCATGCAATTTTTCATCATCATTTCCCACTAGTTCAGTTTTTCAGTTCAAGAAGCTCTCTCTGCAGATTAGGGCTCTGAAAATTATGTCTGTGCAATAATTTCTGGCTATGATGATGAATGAAAAACCAAATAAAAGATGTTTATGTGACAGCAGTTTAACCCCATGCTTCTGGCATGCAGTATGTTACCATGCAGACACTTCAACTTTCAGGGTCCTGATCCCATGGTATGAAAGAAATAGCTACGACAGAGAAATAATACACATTTTCTACAGATATAGTTGCATTTTTGTAAGGGAAGCTAGTTAAAGAGAAAATGCCAAGAGGAGAACTGAAGTTTGATTCAAATAATTTATTCCCTGCTTCCCTCATCTAAGATTTATACTTCATACTTTTCTTCTCCTCCACCACTTTTTTTTTCCTCTTTAGGGTTGAACGGGCAGGAGAGATGAAATGGATAGAACCAAACAAACAAAGTAAACAGTATTATAGTTACAGCTTTCACCCAGCATCACCAATACTCAGAAAGGATTTTACATGTCTTCACTCATACAGTACGTGACTCATATCTTGGGATTGGTTTTTTTTTTTTACTGCCATATAGCCTATACAGGCAAAGTGTTGCATATTCTTCCCATTTGTTACCATTTTACATGGTCCCATTTTAAAAATTATATTCTGCCAACCACAACAATATAATGGATCCCAAAGCAGTGCACTCATTGCATCAATGACCAGTTTTGATATGTGCAAATAAAAACGGAGTATATCTACAGTATATGTGCAGAGTCCTAGTATGATGTTAGATTTAGACTAGGACAATAGTTCAGAGAACCACAGAAGTTTGTACACATGATGATGCGCTCATGGGGCACCTCCACCATACAAGATGCAATCAGTGCTGTCTGTGCTAACCGTACTGATCACCTATTATAAGGGGAGAAGGAAGCACTTAGGCAAATGCCTGCTTCATTCTTTTCTCCAGCTGGGAGGTGACAGGTGGTATCACAGCTGACAGTACTGACACACCTCAGGCAGCATGAATGTGTTATTGTATGCTTAATTTCAAAACTCGGAAGCACTGAATGCAGAAATTCTGCCACCTCCCATAGACAGAGAAGGCCTTTTTCACTGAGAGCAGAGGCTGATCTCTCCCTGTCTAGCAGGTGATCACTGTTGTCAGAGTCGGCAGGGCTGCCAATCACAACTCCGATCTGCAGGAGCATCATTTATGCAACCCCAAGGATTAGCTGCAAGGGTCACCATCCTGCTGGAACCTGCAACCGAACCTAGACATAGAAAACCAATTTCGTATGTGGATTGGCTTCTCCACATTAGGAAACTGAAATTAGTTAAGTTTCTGAACATTTCATTTTGTAACAGCTCACAATTATGTAATTGTTTTTGAAGTTCTTGTATCTTCTTCAGCATCTTACACGATATTTTGAAAATATGTCAGCAATGATTCTTCTAAATGTATGCCATTGCTTTTCATGGTTCTTATGGCCCAATCCTATCCATGGTGAACGCCGGTACAGTGGCTGTGGTGCCAGCACTGGATGTCGTAAAAGCATTGTAAGGCACTTTTCTACGCCCTGCAAGGAAGCAGCACCAGCAGGAAGGCCTGAGCCATCCTGCTGGCACTGAATCCTGAGGAATGTCAGCACCAGTGAGTGTATCGCCAAGCACTGGGAGGGTGGCAGGGGGGCAGAACAGAGACAGGAAAGGGATGTTTCAGGATGGGGAGCGGATGGTTCAGGCCCAGGAAAGGGGTGTTGGTGGAGGAGGAGGCCACCACCAAATCTTAACCCCTGTCCCTGACCTGACCTGACCCTACATGGGGCTTCTTGGACTTGCACCAGCTATTTTTCTGGCACAGATCCAAGTAGCCACATTGGGCAGGCTGGGGCTTGGCGTGGGGTAAGGAAACGAATGTTCCCTTACCCCAAAGGAGATCTCCGGCCTGCCCAATTTCAGTGTTTGATGTGACGTGGGCTGTGTGGCCCCGCTGCACCAGTGCTGAATAGGATTGGGCTGCCATTCTGATATTTTGAAGTATTGCACTCTTTTCAGTAGTTTAAGGCCTATACGTAACCATTTCATTTTACCAAATGGTCATTTTAATGTGTACTAATTTTTATATTAAATAGTCTTTATCACACTTCATGCATATCCCTTTTTTGAACGCATCAGGTTTAAAATTTTAAAATGGATAGCAGAAATGCTTTAGTTACTATTCTGCTATAAAGCCAAACTATGATGAACAACTCTTAGGGCGCAATCCTAAAATGAGTTAGGCTGACATAAACTAAGCCAGCAAAGTTTGGCCAGCACAAGGGACACCGTAAAGTATGTTTGGACCACTCTCAGAGTCAGAGAGGCTGGCACGCAGGCGTGAGTCATCCTCCCTGACTCCGAGAGTAGTCCAAACACGCTTTATGGTGGTCCTTGTGCTGGCCAAATTTTGCTGGCTTAGTTTATGCTGGTTTAACTCCAGTTTCGGATTGCGCTCTTAGTGGAAATTCACACAACCATTTTGCGTGATTTGTAATGTGGTGAGGTCAGCAGAATGTGTGAAGCAGACTGGCTTCAACGTGTCCCTGGATTACCACACCTGCCAAATCCTAATCTACTTTATCACATCAGAAACGGACCCTATCATGCATGATAAAATTGTAAAATACATATGGGATCCAGCTTAATTAGATGCAGATTATGCACTTAAATCTGCAATCATTCTAGACTCCCCAGACTGAACAAAGGTGACACTGCTTATTGATTGGATTAAGAAACATTCAGCTTTATACTGAAGGTTTGGTCTTTTTCTTCCAAGTCACTTAGGGAGTATTTTTATTCCTGATGTTGTTGTTTTTTCCTTCTAAAAGCAAAGTCTAGCATATTGCACTGTAAGAGCCCTGATATTTTCCATTTCTTATTTCTCTTTCCCATTTTCGTTCTCTTTCACACTTTTAGTTTCTCACTGCCCACATGTTCTCCTTTCTAGTACCAAACTCAGTGCCATCAGGTTTGAAACTGTTATTCAGTTAATAATTTAAATTCATATAATTAGATTTAGCTATTCTGCTAGTACAAATCAATATAGCTCTATTGACCATGATTTTGACTAGTTGTGATGCTGGTCTATTAGCCATCTCAATTGTGACAGAAAAATATCCTTTAAGAAACTGGGGAGGGGGAGGATTCCTCGCTAGTTGTGATTGCAGCAACAATATTTGTAATTATTAAAGATGGAGGGAGAGTGTGTTATACTGCAGGGACACTCTTAGGTGTGCAATGTGTCACATTTATTGCACTCCTTTGGAGGATCCTGTCAGTGAGAGCCGAGCCACACCACGTTTTGCTGAGGGCAAATCACACCTTCTCCACAGCAGTGTCCCAACAGTTGTGCTTTCCCTTTTTTGGATTTTTTTCCTTAAGGATACAAAGGAAAAGGTGCTAAACCTTCACTCTGCCATCTAGTGATTGCACCTGCCCTAGCTGCTGAGAATCAAACGTTTTCCAAAATGAATAGCCCCATCCTGTGTGTTGTTTCTTGATTGACAGTACAGTGTATTTGAACGCCAAGGATTGGCTTTTGTATAGACAGAAGATGCTCCCGGTGTAATGGAGAGGAAAACTACATTTCCGATTATGTTTATTAACTAGAGTTACTTGATACATTTTAAAAATGAGACACAAAATTTCATTTCTATGTTACTGCAAGCCTTTTTAACCGTTCTAACAGGCATGACGGAATAGAGCTATCTGTTATGCAATTATTATAAGGACAGGGATATCAACATCATCTGTGATAATTCAGCACACAATATAATAAGCAGTCACCAAAATTTAGCAAGTGCATTCTAACATTGTAAAAGGCAGGGTTTGTTTTTTATTTAACCACATAAAGTATATTGTTACTTGCTTTATTTGGACATACAGTTAAAATGCTTGCGAATAATGCATGTGTATGTCTTTATATGCTTGTCTTTTAAAATTATGTATTGAGATATACCACAGAATCCAACATTCAACTTCTAATTATTTGAAGCATCCATTAGTATGTGTTTCCCCTATTGCCCCATGTCCTCCAGGTCCCCTGGGAGAATGTGGTTGTATTGCATATGATATAATTAGTGTGTTTGGTGCTTATATGAATAACCTTCTTTGATGTGTAAAAAAAAAAATCCCATAGTGCTAACTCCTGTTCCATCTGCTGTGTTAGGGAAAAAAATAGGACTGGGGCCAGTCAAAGAACACACACAAAATAGCATTAACAATGTAATTACTCTAAAGCTGAAAATAAGAAAGAAAAGGTGAATATAAAAGTTTGCAACTAAAAAATTCAACTTTTTTTAGAAATTTAGAATTTCAAATACTAAATTTGTAAGAAAGCGTTTATTGGGAGATTAGTAAGAGAATATAGTAGTGTAATGCCAAAGTATAAGAATGGTCTTATGTCCTTAGGTATTCCTATTCTCCATTCCAGACTTCAAATGTAAATTCACATGGGTTTCTTAGTATTTCAAACCTACTGTATGCTAAGGAATAATTGAGAGACATTTTGTGTTCTCTTCTGTCCATGCTACTGCAAAAACAGTGCCAGTTCTAGCCACTTTTTTTTCTTTTCCATTTCTCTTTCTTTGTTCCTTTTTTTCTATGCAGAAGACCATCAAATGAATTGTCACAATACTCGAATGCAAGACACAGAAAAAGACGATAACAATAATGATGAGTATGATAATTATGATGAACTGGTGGCCAAGTCATTATTAAATCTTGGCAAAATTGCAGAGGATGCAGCATACAGAGCCAGGACAGAATCAGAAATGAATAGCAATACATCTAATAGCCTGGAAGATGATAGCGACAAAAATGAAAACGTTGGTCGTAAGAGTGAGCTGAGTTTAGATTTAGACAGTGACGTTGTTAGGGAAACTGTGGACTCACTGAAATTGTTAGCACAAGGACATGGTGTAGTGCTTTCAGAAAATGTTAATGACAGAAATTATGCAGACAATGTGTCACAGCAAGAAAATAGGAATATGAACTATGGAATGCTAGGAAAGCCTACAAACAATGGGCTTACAGAAAAAATGGTGGAGGAGAGTGACGAAGAGGTGTGTCTCAGCAGCTTGGAGTGTTTGAGGAACCAGTGCTTTGATTTGGCCAGGAAGCTCAGTGAGACAAACCCACAGGAAAGAAATCAACAGCAAAACATGAATTCTCGCCAACATGCCCGGCAAGAAGACGATTACCAAGGAAGGACACCTGATCGGAATTATTCTGATATGATGAACTTAATGAGACTTGAAGAGCAGTTGAGTCCCAGATCTAGAACTTTTTCTAGCTGTGCAAAAGAGGACGGCTGTCATGAAAGAGATGATGACACCACCTCTATTACTTCAGATAGGTCTGAAGAGGTGTTTGATATGACAAAAGGAAACTTAACGCTACTAGAGAAAGCTATTGCTTTAGAAACAGAAAGAGCAAAAGCCATGAGAGAAAAAATGGCAATGGAAGCTGGACGGAGAGATAATATGAGATCGTATGAGGAGCACTCTCCAAGACAACTTTCTGGAGATGACAGGAAATCTAAGTCCAGCGACGGCCATGTCAAAAAGCCATATTATGGTAAAGGTAATATTTCTATCTAATGTATGTTGTATTATGATGAAGTATGGGCTAATTGTTGACAAATCATGCATTTGACTATGTTGTATGAAATAAAAAATAACTCACTAAAAAACTTCCAAATCATACTGAGTATTTAAAAGTAACATCATTTGTCTTCAGGAGAAACAAAGCAAATAAGAGACTGTGCTGGAAGAAGCAAAGGTTATCCTAAAATGCTTATTGTGTTTTGTGATTCTGGTTATGATTTGAAAATGAAAGGTGATCCATTTTACAGGGATTGAGTTAAATAGTGGGACATGGTGTAGCGTAGTTTGTGAATGCATATTTCACCGATTGGATTGTGTGGGTGGCATCCTGATTTATAAAATTGTCACCAAAAGGCTATTACTGATGAACCTTCTCCAGTATAAAATGTAGAGTTGCCTGATAGAAATTGAACAGTATCAGAATGACCGATAACATAAGATAGGGGCAGCGACTGCACATTAATTATCTTAAATAGTAAAGTAATGGAAACCATTTGCTATGCAAGGCATGCTATGGCCTGGGCTGAGATCAATAGCAATTTCTTTCTTATATGCATTCCACTTCACTGGTTTCATTTCTTTGTGGAAATAGTTAAGGTGCTGCCTTCACAATAATCTAATATATAAAACAAAGGCCAAATTGTAAATAATTACCCTACTTCTGTTTTTATGCATATCACATGTAAATACTAAAAATGCTAATTTAATGAGTCTACGCTCTTGTAAACGTCCCCAGTAGTTGCTGAACACTTTTTACTTCCATTAACTTTAATAGAAGTTGAGTGACTCATATCACTGTGAACAATATAGGTAGTTATGGATGATGCTATACTTCCCATAACACCACTTCATTAAATTGTTATGCTGCATTTTTATATTATGAGCTTGATAACAGGACTATACATTTTACTTGAGATTAAGAGTCCAATCCTAACCCCATGCTGGAATAGGGAGGCCAGCCGGCCATCCCAATATCCACTGTGGGGTTGGGACTGCTGGCAGTGCAACTCAGAGGAAGGGGAATATGTTCCCCTTGCCCTGAGCAATGTCCCAGCAGTCTCGATAGTGCTACTCGGAGCTGTGCCAGCGAGATCACAACAGGGTCCAGGACAGGGGTTAGTATCCAGCCTAAATGCCGGATTTTGGCTCCACTCCCTCCCCCTGCCCTGCATTCCCCAAGCCCTCCAAAGCCTTCGCACTGCCTGAACTCAGCTGGCACTTCCCCGCTTACCTGGGGTGGCACAGAGGTGGCAAACAGGCCACCTAGAAATGACACTTGCCCTAGGTGAATAGGGTCAGTTATTCTCCCCCAGCTGAGTAAAAGAGGCACTTGAAAAAAGTGTCTCTTTTACACAAATATGGCAAAAATTATTTTCTTACATTCCAGTATGTAAATTATATTCTATGACACTACTTGCAAGATGGATTTTGAACTTACACAGTACATATTTGGTACACATAACCTACTCCTGAACACACATTTGAACAAATGTTTTACATGAACAAATGTATTAGATGCAGTACAATTATAAATATAGCCAGTGGTAGTTCATGTGATTGTGATGGCAATGTTGTCAACAGTCTAAGGGTGCAATCCTAATCTGGAGTTAGGCCGGCACAGTTAGGCCAGCACAGTTTGGCTGGCACAAGGGCCGCTGTAAAGCACATTTGGACCACTCTTGGAGTCAGGGAGGATGGCGCACATCTGTGTGCTGGCTGTCTGGTTCCGAGAATGGCCCAAACATACTTTACAGCGTCCCTTGTGCCAGTCAAACTTTGCTGGCCTAACTGTGCCAGCCTAACTCCAGGTTAGGATTGTGCTCTAAATCATGGAAATGACTACTGGCCTAATCCACACATTTGTCCAAACAAATTCACACTCTAGGATGGTCAGGAATACCCCCAGTTGCACAAAACTACCACCCCCGTCCATTAACAAGTGCAATATTCATATTGTTATATTGCAATTAATGAAAAATAATGGGGTTTTTTTGTACTGTGTGAACCAGCTGAGAAAGTTGAAAAAACTGCTTTATTCAGTGGATATTTTACTATTTTCTATATTTAGTAGCCATCTTTTACTTGGTAAATAGGTATTCTTAACCAAATCTAACAGGAAACAACCACTGTGTCCTGTGAGGCAGGAGAAGCAGCCAGGGCTCTCCTCAGGGTAAAGGAACATGAGGCTACTCAAATCCGTGAAATCACTGGCACAGATTAGAGTAGCCCTTGTAGGGCTTTCAGGCACAAGGCAAGGGCAAGGGCAAGGGGAGGAGGATAGGATCTGGCGGCAGCCTCTGCTTCCTTCTCCGCCTCCTCTCAGGTCTGAACAACCTACAGGTCACCTTTTCGCTGTCCCGTTTCGTCCCCTCCCTGCCATTCCTCGCCATCTAGAAAAGCTAGATTCCCACTGAGCAGTGGGATACTTATCACTCATGGGCAGCATCCTCCTGCCAATGTGGAGGCATAGCAGTGACTGGCACTTGCCTCCCTGCGGGTGCCTCGCACCACCCAGCAGCTACAATTTACCTTATGGCATGTTTGCTATGGCCATTGCCTGGGCACCGCATGAGTGAGTGGTACTGCTGAGGCAGAGGATTTCAACCATTAACCATTAAAGCAAAGTAATTGACTCAAGGCACCATCCTATAGTGGCGCTGGGCCAACATAAGCTGCTTACGACGGCCCAGCGCTGTTGCAAATGTGCCCATAAGGCACGCTTGCATTCAGCATAACGGGCATTGGGCCAACACAGGCAACAGAGTCGGCCCAAGTGCACTGAAGACGGGTAGAGATAAGCCACCCTTGCACTGCCCAAGTTTGGCTAGTGTGGGGGCTTTGTGGGGAGGAGGAGGGAAGGCAGTGGGAGGGTGGTCCCATTGGCAGGGCGGCTTGGAGAGGGGGTGGAGCCAGGTTGTATGGCCCCAATCTGGTGTGGGCTCCTCAGACTTACGCCTGCAGGTGCAGACCCGTCAGCCCCTGGGGCTTCCTGCAGGGCAAGGGGACAATCATTCCCTTGCCCCGCAGTGTGCTGTAGCTGCCTCCAACTTGGTTAGGATGCAGCGCAGGCCAGCCTGCCTGCCTGCTCCTGCCCAAGTTAGAATTGGGCTGCCCAAAAATGAAATTTTCTCTAGACTCTTGACAAGTATGAATGAGTGCTGAAGTTAAAAGGGACCACAAGTAACTTCTAGGCATAAAATTGAAAAAAAAATGGGCAAATTTTATTCCGAAATTTGGGGAACAATAACTTTGTTTGGGTGAACAACTAATTCCATACCTTATGTGCTGAGTTAGAAATATTTTAAAGAGAATGAATGCAAGTTCTTTTACCACTCATCATCAAGTATACATGAACTTCTCCCACCCCACCACTACTCCCAATATGTCAGCAAAGACTTTTGGAAGAGTTCCTCCATGGTACATGTCTCAGGAAATAGACCCACTCTTTAATCTAGGGAAGGAGGAACCTCAAAAGGAATGCACAATAATTCCTGTTCTCTTATGTTTGCAAGCTCTACTGAGGAGCCTTCCTAAAATGAATGAAAGGATACTTTCTCTAGATTTGATTATGCCATGATAGAGAAGCTCTAGGAATCTGTCTCCTTTTCCTCTGCAAAATTGTACCCATCATGATAATATTGCAGCAATGACAAATACCAACAAACAGAAAGTAATCCCTATTTTCCCTGAACAGGAGAAAAAATGTATAATAATTAGATATTCATAATGTTGAATTGAATACCAAAGTGCCAATAATAAAACCCACCTTAAATATTTTCTTCAGCAAGATTAGATCAATCTATGTCCATTTGCTTTCTCTTTTTATGGACCAGAGAACAGTGCTGGTAAATTTCCATGTAGTCACCCTGAAAGAAAATACAGATTATGATAAATGTTTCTGACTTGGCTTGGCCTAATTAACTTCTTGGTATATACTCATGTTTGAACTTTGCTGTAAGTAGGAAAGTCGGTTGTAAGTAGGCTTACTCACCGTTGAAGTAAGCATGGATTCTTATATGGTTCAGCAATTCAGCTAGCAATAATTCAGTAGAGTACCATTGATGTTGACGGATTTACTCACATGTATTATCTTCTACTTAAACTCTGCTCTGTATTCTGTTGTGTTAACTGCCTCTGTCATGTTGCCTTTCAATATTGTCTTGTGAAATAGCAGTGACCAAACACAATGCAATTACTGGCTGTCTCTTTTTTTGGACAATTTTTATAACATTTCAAAGGGCTTTCTGCAAAGAGTTGTAGAAAGCTTTATGTATGCAAATGGATGGTATGCCAGTCAAGAGGTTACGTCAGAGGCTGTAAGTAGAGACAGGCACCTGAGTTCTATTCCCAGCTCCGACACTGATTTCTTCTGTGGTCTTGGGTTTAATGCTATGCATCAGCTTCTCAGAGTGGACAGACATACTTTAATTGTCTACAGAGGGCACTTTAATATCTGTGTACAGGGGCTTTGGAGACAATAACCTGCGTTATACTTTGTAGCACAAGATGTAGTCGCACATTTCACACGTGAAGCCTTGTCCTCAGGCAAACTAAAATGTTTGGATTTAAAGCATTAGAGCAAGCATGCACAACTTGTGACCCACAAAATATGCCCCCCAGGTACGTGTCGTAGCCAGCCAGATGCATGTAGCTTCCCTGTGTGTTCCCGTTTTCAGCAGGCAACAAAAGCATAAGATTTGTCAAGTTCCTAGGGGACGTCTTACAGGACTAGTGGGCTAAGTTCAGTCACCAGATGCGGAAGCCTGTCATTGATGGGTGCATGGTACTTTAAATTGAGTGTGTAGTCTAGTCACTGCCAGTTCATGGGGCGAGAGAGTGAGTCATAGAAGCTGCTGCAGCACTTACTGCTGGACTGTTCCAATGCTGCCCTCATTGGGTGAGGTGACAAATAGGCTCTGACAACTAACTCTTAGGAGCTGGCAGCCAATCCATGCTCAAACATAAAGCAGCTGCTGCATGCCAGGGCTTCCAGTGCATCAGCTTTGAGCAGTTTATCAGTCATTAGAAATACAGTAGCAACAGCTAGTTTTTCATATGAATATTTGAGATCCTTATAGTGGAATACTGTCTTATTGTTGCATCTTCGCTTTACTTACTAAAAGGCAAGTGCCTTAAAACTCTTTGAGGGGACAAACAAAACAGGAGTTAAGTTGATATCCATGATGCAAGAGAGAATAAAATAATAAAAACTTAGTCTGAAAAGAGGCAGTGTCAATCCTGAAACAAAGGGATGGTAAGATCATGTTCAAATGCATTGGGGTAACAAACAGTTTTGGTATTGCTGCAATAAGGATGAATTCTAGCATGGGAATTATTGAGGTTTGTTGGCTTTAGTTTTAAAAGACTCAGATCGTTATGAGTTATATTTGCATGTATTCTGTTAGCTATGAAATAGTCCTTGTATTCAAACTGTGATGGATGATGTGCATGATGTGCTGATTTAGGACTTTTTTTACATAATCAAGACTCAGAATTTGTTGCCTCAGGATAGTTATCCTGATATAACCACCTTACTGGCCATCCTGGTTCATTCAATGGTTACTGTTTGTCTCTGAATGCCTGAGAACTGCTTCACATACTACATTTTTTTAAGGTGCAAAACATCTTTCAAAAAGTGTAAAGTGTGAACGCAACCAGTATTTATATAGGTACAAGAAAGGTAGCCGCAGCTGTCTCTTGAGTGCATAGTTGGCAGGATTGTCTCATGATTTGTGGGATGCCTTGAGCTGATAACCCTGATATTGTTTACATAGTCATTTATCTGGGAATGAAGGGGAGGCAAGTAATGTGTCCCTAAACTTGGTGGCATATTTGACTTGCTTTCAGCTGACTTCACTGTCTGATTCTTACACACATAACCAGAGAAGGAGAAGGGGTACTAGAATGTACCCCTTTTGTCAATTGGAATGATGGGTATCGTTCCCAATGCTCTATGCACACTTACTCGTTTTCTCTTCAGCACTTGACAGAGGGGAAGGAAAGATATGGAAGTAGAATCCCCTCTTGGAGAGTTTGTTTCTTTCTCTTTTTGCATTGCTTTGCCATCACTCATTACAAATTCCTGCCTTGATTAGAGTCAGGCTACGTGTGTTGATATTGATGCCAATAGCAGCTTCTGGGCCAAAGAGCTGCTGAAGGGGGGCATAATTTTGCTTTGGAACCACAATATGGAGGGGAAAAGGCTAATCCACACTCCATGCCATGCTCAGCAATGGTCACATAATGACACTTCTAACATCACACATAGTTTGCCCATATCAGACTAAAGTAGTCGTGGCCAACCTGCTCCAAATCAGCCTCAAAGCAGGACTAAAAATAGAACTGCATGCCCCTTTGCAAAATAGCCTGCATGCTTCACATGCATGCCCCTTTGGAAAATAGCCTGGAGATTTTTTAAATCCAGTTCTGAATGTGTTTTGAACTCTTGTTGCAACTCCTAGTTATGTCATTGGGAGTGTGACAGAATCTGGTCTCTCAGGTAACCCCTCTGTAAGTGTGCAGCACCTGCCTGTCTCCCCTTCTGGATCTCCTTGACTTCCACTCTTAGCTACCTTGCTTATCTGATACCCAAGGGGAAATAGACAACTCTCTTCCCTTTCCTTTCTTTTAGCCTCACACACCGTGATGGCTTCATGACAGACACAAGGAGCATTTTGTCATTACTCCAGCACTACTGACTTGCATCACAAATTATAGGGTAACCTGACTCTCCTATATTTTGTGATCCTGACTCTCCTATATTTTGTGATCCTTTGCTACTGTTATTAGAAGGCTATGGGAAACATAGCTGAGAGCCCAATCCAATACTGCCTGATCACCTGGGAGTGCAGCGGCAAGTGGCGAACTCACCACTCGTTGGCAACCGGTGCTCCCTCCGGGGCACACGTGGCCAGTGTTGCCATGGCGCGATCCCAGCACCGGTGGTAACAGCTTACCGCTGACGTTGGGGGTGCTTTAGGACTGGGCCCTAAATTTGGAGACAGGAAGAAACGCAGTGGTGCTTATGGGTTAACTTAACCACCTTTTCTACCTTCCTCCATTACTTGAGCAGTGCACAAGCTGGTGCAGAACTTTACCAAAGGCCCTTTATAACATTACTGAAACTGGGAGTGGGGTGGTTTAGAAGATCAGTGAAAAAGCAGGCAAATTCTTTTCTAAAAAATGACTCACACTGATTATCTCTTCCCCATCATTTTGCTTCTTGTCTTCTAAATTCATCCTTTGACTATGTATGCAAATCAGGGTTTGAATTTAGTTCTGGCTTATCCCAGGATATGTGATTGTATAAACCAGAAGACTAGAATTATTTCAGTATCAACACACACACCCTTTGAAAATGACAGTTGGAATTCCAGTCCCAATTCAGGAGGAAATTCAGCCTTAACTATGTTGTTTTCTCAGTAGAAAAAATTTCTTAGATGAAGAAAAAATCATTTTCATTGGCTTTTTAGAAAAGGAAGCAGCAGCATTAGAAAGTCATTCTTCCTTCGAATGTTGTGAATATTCAAAATTATAAATATGTGACTGTCATGAGTCAAACTAAAAGCAAGTATTTACTTTTTAAAAAATGTATGTAGTAAGTATTCATGGAAAAGAAACACACTTTTATGTAAGTTCTGATATTCCATAACAAACATTTGAGAAACCAATGTTGTCCATTTTAGAATGCTATTGAAAAAAGAATTCATTTGCATTGAATCTTTGAACAGTTTTGATGAGGAGCTGGGCCCACTCTCACCGGGACTCTGAATTCCTCCTACAATAATCCATAGACAACAATAAATGAGGTAAATAGTACTAAAACAGAACAGAGCCAATTTGCACCCTGTAGCTGATGCTTGACAGAAGTACAGTATATTAATGGACAGTGGTGTGGCTTTGATGGCAGAAAATCACCTTGCATCATTACTATTCAAGTTCGGGATTACTGTGATCATAGGGCCTGTGGTATGGAAGAAGGGAAGGAGAAAATAAAAAATGTTTAAGCATTAGTGGATATGTTTTCTTCCAGTGTTCTTTAAGAACATTTTCCAAAGAGTAACTGATTTCATTAAATGAACCTTCGTCCATTTGGAAATCTGAAAAACATCATTCACATGACACATTTGTTGTAAATTATAGATCCCTCAAGAACAGAAAAGAAAGAGAGCAAATGTCCTACCCCTGGGTGTGATGGAACTGGCCATGTAACGGGGCTTTACCCCCATCACCGCAGTTTGTCAGGATGCCCACACAAAGATAGGGTCCCTCCAGAAAGTAAGTCCACATTGTTTCATGGAAACTGGGGATAAAACTCCACACAAATTTTTCTAGCATGCATTAAGAAGCTTTTTCTTTTTTTTTCTTTTTCTCCCATTTTCCAGTATGATATGTCTCAATTTAGCAACCTGTTTTTATGTTATAATTGCATTTTTTTCCTTTTATTTTATCATTCTCACATCTATACTAACCTTTATGCTTGAAGGAAGATGTTTTAAAGCTGTATTCTTTGATTCTGATAGTGTCAGGCTATTTGTCAACCGTTGCTTTCTGTTTATATAACAGGTTTTTCTAGGCAAAATACTGTAGTACTGCTTTTCATTTTTAGTAATTACAACCACCTCCTGAAGAGTGTTTCTATTATTCAATCATAGGAGCAACTGTTCTTTTGAGTTTGAAAAATGTGAAGTCGAATTCATTTAAATTAAAAAAATATATAATTTTGTGAGCAATTAATTCATATATTTAACCTTTTAAAAGGTGGTTGACCTGCTCGCAATAGTACAACTTTCTGTATATAGATATTAATACAAAACTGCTGCAGTTGTATAATGAGGATAAAAGAGGGAAAGAAAGAAATATGTTAAGAAGCAGCTGCCATAAACAATAGGTTTAAGGTCTTTTATTATAAGGGCAAAACTGTAAAAGTACTTAAAGAAGGTACTAAGGGCCCGATCCTGTGGATCTCACTGCAGGTGGTACGCTTGTACCACTTGGACAAATGTAGCACAAGGCACCGTAAAGTGCCTCCAGCGGTGGCGTTAAGCCATTACCGCCGGCGCTGGGGTGGCACCATGGCAAAGCCGGCCCTGTGCAGCCAAGAGGGAGCTCTGTAAGCCGGCAAGGGGTGAGTCCACTGGCTGCAAGCGTTGAGGCCTTTCCGGGTGAGGCAGGAGGGTGCTCCATGGCCCTCCTGGAGGGATGAAGCTGGGGTGGGACAGGCGTTGAGCTTTGCCACCAATCCCGACCTCTGTGCAGGGCTGCATGCCCTTACATGGAGGGCCTTGCCTCTGCACCAGCTAAAAAGCTGGTGCAGAGGTGAGCGGACTGCTCGCCCGCCCTGCACCTTTACCACGGGGAAAGGGGACTTACGTCCTCTTCCCCTGCGGCTCCCTGGCTGCCGTGGGATGCAGCGGTAGCCTCCCAGCTATTGCTGTGTTCCCAGGCGGTCGTGCAGCATAGGATTGGGCTGTAATTCTGTGGCAGCTTTTAAGGTTAGTTTTTAATCTGTTATCAAAATATGGTTCCAGTCACGAAAGCATAGAGGTTTCTTAAAGTGAAATATATGAAATACATGTCATGTGTAGAGACATTGTGTCCATGTGGCGCGGTGATGCGCCTGCTGCAGTTGCCACTGAGGGGTCTGGGCACGCTGGTGGGGAAAGCCGGCACGGAGCTAGGCCTTCCTGCCTGCACCTCTGAATCGCTCCAAAATGGAGCAATTCTCAAAGCAGGGAGTGTGGCAAGGCTACATGGAGGGCATGGTGACATCATTCGTTACCGCCCCGCCCCCGGCGCAGAAGGAGTCTGCTCCGGCTCTGCCCATGTAGATGACAAAATCAGCATTCCTGTGGTAATTTGCTCCCTAATTTATCCTTAAACCTAGGGCTACTCACCGGTGATGCAACAGCATCACATTGTGACTTCCCTTGTCCCCATACACCATATAACATACCTTAATATAAGGAAACTGCCTTCACTTGTCCCATAATTGGAGGTATGTATGTTAGATTGCTCCTCTACAGACAAAAAGGTACTGAGCATATTCCGTCTCACTTAACCTCCTGAGGAATTCCATGGTAGTTCAGAGACCAATGACATGGTTCTGAAGTTATGGAGGTCTTCAAATGACCAAATAACGCAGTAGTGAGAGAGAGGGAGAAACATTCATTTTGATCCCCAGATCACATAATCTGGACAACATGGTGTGAGGGAAAAGTATTGTCCTTTTCCCAGGAGAGTAGAATTTCTTTTTTAAAAAAAATAAAGATCACAGAAGGGGAAATCCCCTTAAGGAAACAACACCACATCTCAGCTGGTGTGTGAATTTAGCTGATCAAAGGAATTCAATTTTCAGTTTAGCAAGGCCTATAATTTTCTCAAACGCAAATGTTTACTCAGTTGCTCAAAGCGGTTCATCTTTTTTTCTGTAAATGATAAACATAAAGAATTTAGGAAAACGTTGCCAATCAAAGAAGAATATAGCTTTAAACGGTTTGCATGTTCAGTAGTGACAAAAGTGAAAAAGGTGAGCTCATCTTTTTTTTTTTCTTCTGACTCCTGCAGTGCTGGGCTTGTAAAGCATGTTTCAAGAACAGCTTTGAGTAGCAGGAATTCCAAAGTGAAGCTTTCACATCTTTAGTACACTGCTAGTAGTGTGGTGATGGTGATGAATGATGGTGGTTGTGTGACTATTCTTTAAATCAATACGTACAGGTTCCATTCCTAATGTCCTTGGCTTGGGAGTAAGCAGTAAACATGTTTTCAAGATTGGTTCCTTTGAAATGTAGCATAATTCTGCATTATTCACCATTTTTTGGTGATATGAATTCAAACATCTATTAAGTTGTTTAAGTTCACACACACACACACACACACACACACACACACACAGAGGTTACACCCTATTTTTCTTTATACACTAAAAAAAGTGGATAGTTTAGCACATAAAGTTGAAATTAATTATACTGCTTTACCTTATATTGAGTCAGTCCAAAATCCCTGTTGTCATATTCTGTCACAGGGTACTGTCAAGGCAAGGACCCAATAAGGATCTGTAGGATATCGCTGATGTTTCAAATCCCTCATATACAGTAGAAATGCTGGGATGAAACATACAAAATACGCCTCCTACCACTGAGTTGCAAACCTTCCTTAGGGCTTGCTTTGTGATGGAGAGCGACAACTTTTTAACTTTTTATATTCATAATGAATTAGTCCACCAACCTCTAAAAAGTACTCCCATCCTTTGATTCTATTAGTTTTCATTTTTTATCCATTATGATTTATTAAGGACGGCAGACGTCTAAAAAAAGAAAAAGAAACAATAATTCCCTTCACAAAATGAACTGTAACTGCCTTTAAACTTTAACAAAATTTAATCCTCTGGTAACTAAGGCAGTTGTGAGGCTCGGAACCAACTTCCACAACTGGGTTTCAGATCTCTCTCATGCCATCCATTGACTACTCTGTGGTGAATTCATTGCCTCAGAATTCACATACATTTTATGCTGTATAGATTCTGGATACCTATATTGTGTACATAACTCAATTTCTTACTGCATACCTGCATCTTAAAAATTGCTTCCAAAATACAATTTTCCACTGTGCTGTTCAGTGCTTTCGCTCAGTGCTTCTGTATGCAGCCTCCTGCTTCACTGTCACACCAGAGACACATTAACTGTTAGATTCCTTGCCCTCCATAACTGTTAATGTATTAACATCATCCTGTGTTAATGAGTATAATACCACAACACCTCTTTCCCTCACCAGGCTTTATTGGCTATATTTGTCACGTGTCTATTTTCAGGAATGCTGGTCATTAATGAATCTTGCTTTGTACTAAAATGGCTTCCTATAAACTGGGACTTGAAATCTTTCTCTTCTTCTTGTTGTTTCCACATTCTGCTGTTTCCTTTCCTTCTCCTTGCCAAGTTCTTGCCATGCATGAAAACGTTCTTAAGTGTCCTACACCGGGTTGCACAGGCCGGGGCCACGTTAATAGCAACAGGAATTCTCACAGAAGGTAAGAATGTACTTGCTGAGCTATACCATAGGCAGATACAATTTCATGGCTGCAGCACCTTTGAAAGTCTCCTTAGATGGATAGTAGGGGTGTGTGTGTGTGTGTGTGTGTGTGTGTGTGTGTGAGTGAGTGAGTGAGTGAGTGAGAGAGAGAGAGAGAGAGAGAGAGAGAGAGAGAGAGAGAGAGAGAGAATGCAACTGTTTAACAGATTAATTTATAGTGTTTTTTATATCTTTTTTTGTATGGAGGATGAACTTTGGGGCACAATTCAAGTAATAAGCAAAATTTCAAAATTTATTACCATTTGCCTAGATTTGTCTTCCTTCACCTGGAATTTGTATAAATTGCAAGTTTAAATTACTTTGACAGACAATCAGGGATGTCACCCTAGAAGGAACCTAGTTATCCTCAACTTCTTCAGCTATATTTCTTGTTATCAAGGTATAAAAGTAACAACAAATGCTCTTAGAATGCACTTCTGCTTTGCAATTTACACTTTAATTTATCTTTAAAAGGGACTGTCATCCTTGTTAGGAATCTTGATCCCCTTCCATACTGAAATTTCTTTTTTTAACTTATTAACATCCCAAATGGCACCCTAGAGAATGCACTGAAGACAATTAAAGAGAACACATAATCATAACCAGGACAAAAGGGTAATCCTTTTACAATGCAATATTATGTATGTCTGCTCAGAAGTAAGTCTCATTGAGTTCAGTGAGATTTATTCCCAGGTAAGTCTGTATAGGATCACAGCCTAGGTCTACCAGTTTTTTGTGGTTTTTTTTGTTATGTGTATATACCACCTTTCTTCCATGTGGAACTCAAGGCAGGGTACATGGCCTTCCCTCCTGGACTTGCATTCCGCACTTAAATTGGGGTTTTCCATTGAGGTTTGTAATTGGTTTTTATTGCTTTGACATTTTATTTATTGTTTGTTTTTATTGTGTTTTTAGATTATTGTAAGCTGCCTTGAGCATCCTTATTGGAAGAAAAGTGGGGTAAAAATCAGTTAAATAAATAAATAAGAAAACTAATTCCTACTCCAAGGTCATGTAGTAGTTTAATTTCATTTTATTGCCAGCCGGACAAAAAAATTGGAGGAAGGCATTGCAGAAAACTATATCTGCTGTTTACCATACCATGGCTTTTATTATATTGTGGCATTTAAGGTTATCTTTTTCATAGCCAAGTTGCTGGGCTATTAGAACTTCTCATTAGAGATTCATCGGCTTGGGGATATCAAGGATTTTTATCAGGAGATTCCATATTTCACTTGTATCATTAGATTCTTCTTTTCATACCACCCTGTTTATTCTCCCCAAAGGTACCTACATTGAAACAGAGAGCTGCTGACTATGAATAACATTTTTAAGAATATCCTTCCATATAAGAATAGCAATGATTGAAGGAATTGAAATTATCTTGCCACCTTACTCTGTGCCATAGGCATGCAAGAAAGAATCTGAGGATTGTTCCCTGCTATATGGTGCCATCTGTACATTTTTTAAAGTGTTTTACTTAATTATTTTCTATAGAAAGAAGTTAGGTCTGAACAAAATTCCATCGTTCCATTAAGAATTGTAACACATTATTTGTACTTATTTGCCTTTTCCCTAAATCTGGTTTTCTTTGGAGAACCAAAACTGGGTGAGGTAAAAAAACACACCATAGACTATGAACACATAGAAACTTTGCTCAAATGCAGCATCCATGTGTGTTATTTGTAGGATTGTATTTTTTCCCTACGAACCTCATTTCTTCTTCCTTCCAGCAGAAATAGACTTGTCATTACCTATTTAGTTCAGTACTTATATTATCCTTATGGTAGATGTCTGGCTGCTTTCCAGACCAGTCCATCCATTTCAGCAGCAGACAGTGTATTTGCTTATAAGATGGGCAGCCCAATTCTACATAAATCCCCCCACTGATGCAACTGTGTCACTAGAGCACAAGCTGCATCCTGCATGGAGGCAGCCTTGGAACTCTCCCTGAAACAGAATATTTGTTCCATTGCCAGGAAGTAAGCCCTCGCTGCCCTGCTGGATCTACTTGGATCTGCACCAGCTATAATAGCTGGCACAAGTCCATGGGCCCAGGAAGGTGGATTAAGGCATGGAAGAGAGATAGGATCTCGGTGACATCGCTGCCACCAATACTGCCCCTTTCCCGGCCTCTATCCATGCTCTTCCCTGCCCTGATCTCTGGCCGGTCTCTCCTTGTTCCATTCCATCCATCGCCACCTCTCTCCTGCCCTCTGAGTTGACTTAGTCATGCTGGGAGTCACAGGTGGACCACTGGCACATGGCTGCTAGCTGCTTGTGGTGGTGTGTTATTTGCAGGATTGTATTTTTGCATTGTATGCACCTGGCTATGCAAAATGGTGTGTTGTGTTTTGAGACAGGACCTTGCGCTACTGGAATTCTCCTGGCCGTGCAAAGACCCATTAGGATTGAGCTGAAATTGATTTATAATTCATGGATTTATAATCCATGCAACATAATTTGCAACTCAAGCCTATGAAAGCAGTTTTAGGATTGAAATATTAGTACACAAACATGGTGAAAGCATGCATAATTTGATGTACAGAGTCTATGTAATAAATAGCATAGTTGTTTTAATAACAAAGGGGAGTATCCAGACTAGTGTTGCAGGAAATGGTAGCAGCATTATGTAAGGACACTTTCCCCTTGCACAAGTACCCCTTGTGTGAGAACAATGTTCCTCCTTTCGAGGGAGCTACTGACAGCAGGAACACTCGTTGGGATGGTAACCAGAGGGTTTCCAAAAACTGGAAAAAAAATTCTGCTGATAGTGGGTTTTCAATTTTGCATTCTGTTTGCTTGTCAGTACTACACCTTTGCACACAGGGAGCACTATGCTAAGGCAGGTCTGCACAACCTGCGACTTACCAAGCTGAATCTATTTTATCCCATCAAAACCACAATAAACCTCCTGGTCTTTGCTGCCTGACTGGGATGGCAAAAAAGAGATATCTAAACACTTAGTGCAGTGTTATTCAAACTGTGGGTCGGGACCCACTTGGTGGGTCGCAACCTGATGTCAGGTGGGCGGCGGAAAGCTGGGAGCAGCCATACTGGAAACTGCAGACCTTACTCTTGTTATATTCCTTTTGTGAATGTTAACAGTTTGAATTCAATCAATCAATCAATCAACAGGTACTTATATACCGCTTTTCAACGCGAAGTTCACAAAGCGGTTTACAGGCAAATAGTAATAATAAAGTTAAATGGCTCCCTGTCCCAAAAGTGCTCACAATCTAAAAAAAAAGGCAGACTGCCAGCAACAGCCACTAGAAAGACTGCGCAGGGGTGAAGAGGGACAGTTACTCTCCCCCTGCTAAATATAAGAGGAACACCACTGGAAAAAGTGCCTCTTGTCCAGTTAGCAGGGGTTCAATTCAATTGTCAAGTGAATTTTTTTTTTAAAAAAATTGTTTTTAGTTCAGTGTTTTAACATCATCTTTTGTCCTAATTGTGCTTTCTGTCAGGGATGTTTCATGGTTGTACAATTGCTGCAGTTCAAGAATGCCAATTTGCATTTCAGGAGCGTCATTTTATTATGTTACAATGACAGCACTTCCTTCTTGATGATGTCACTTCCAGCTATGACATCACTTCCAGGTTAATGACATCACTTCTGGTGGGTCCTGACACGAGTAACATTCTAAAAAGTGGGTCTCTGCTTAAAAAGCTTGAATACCACTGACTTAGTGTATTCCATACATATAATTCTTGCTTGATTGTGTTTGGCCCAGTGTGTCATTTACACGCTGTATCCAACACTAGGAAGGAGCAGGCTGGAGGTCCTTACCCCACGTAAAGCCCCAGCCTTCACAATGCAGTATCTTGGATCTTTTCCAGAAAAATCACTGGTGCAAGTCCAAGCTCAGTTGGGTACTCCTTGTGGATGTAGGGACAGCACAGGCTTTCTCACCAGCACTGCTTACTCACATTTGCAGCACCCTAGGCCACACAGCAGTCACTGAGCCATGTAAATCCAGGTTAGGATTGCACTGAAATTTAGACAAAACGAGACTGTTCTCATTTTAGTGGAATAGGAAATGTATGGTCCATTGTATGTCATTATCAGCAGAGTTGTATAACCTCAATGAGTAATGCAGCATCAAAAAAAAGTTTTTGTTAATTTTCTAGCTTACTGAAAAGGCTCTATATAATGCTGTTTAGGACACAACAATTATATTTTCTTTCTGTAATTGCAGCCTCTCAGGATGTCCTATTGCTGCAGCAGAGAAACTTGCTAAAGCTCAAGAGAAGCATCAGAGCTGCGATGCATCAAAAACAAACCAGGCGTCTGATCGTGTCTTGAGGTAGTAAGAATTGCTGTAACACTTAATATACTAGATTAATTGCATAATAAGTTAGCCTGAGCACTAAACATTATTCCACCCTTGAAAAAGTGTTTAGATTTAGGGCTTCTGGATCCTGTTCTCAACTGTTATCTGCCTACCAATATAACCTGGGGGTGGGTGGGTAATGCAATTTTTGGCAAATATTAATAAAGCTGAAAAGCTCATTTTTGTCTTAGGCATTGTTTGGTGTAAAGCTGCCTGCTGAAGTTCTGAATCTAAGAACAGTGTGAAAAAAGTTGATATCTTTGGGAAATAAACTAATATTTACCGGTAAGTCTTGTTTTTTCCAGCAGGCGTTTACTAGTAAATATCAGTTTAAATGAAAACCAGAAGCCCTATTTAAAAAATAAAATAGCTTCCCAGTATGAATTTCTAATTCAAATGTATTTTGTTGAGATTTAAAATCTTTAAAAACTTTCTGAGGTTAGGTTGACTTTTTTACTCTCTCCCTAATTAAAAAAAAACCCAAATGTTCAAATATTTTACAATTTTGTTCTGCACATAATTTACGATTCATCTCATAGCACACAGGGCTATACTGTTAGTCCTGTGCATAAGCTTACATGTGTCTGATGTGTTCAAGAAAGCTGTGGTTCTTGTCAAATTTAAGAGTCAGGTGTCTAAAACAAATACAAAAACACTAGTTTTTGGATTAACGTTGTGTTGTAATCTCCTGTTTTGTAAAGAAAATACTGCATAGGGTTAGATTGGTATAAAATTACCTCACTCCCTGGAAAAAGTTGTAAAATATAGCTTAAAAAATTATATCAACTTATCTCCAGCTTTTTCTGTCAGGAGAGTACCAGTCAATTATTTAAAAAGATTAGTCAGATAGCTTAAAATGGAAAGGGTTTTCTACCCAATCCTATCCCCCACCATTGGTGCCAATGCTGAAGAAGTGTGCACGGCATCCAGTGGTTGCAGAGGTGATCCGGAGTAATATGTAAAAAAATTTGTTTTACATCCCCCCTGACCTGTAAGCTTCCCAATTGCCTATGGGTGTTCTCAGAAATGTGCCAGCGATTTTGCTGGCATATGTCCAAGGAAGGAGTAGAGTGGCCTGGGAAAGAGGGGATACGATCTGGCACACACAAGTCCTACTATACTGAGATCTTCCCCCTCCTGCTGCCCTCCCTCTCTTCACCTATGGCATGCGTCTGCCACCAACTTTCCAGCACCGATAGGGACCTCTGGGGCCACTGCTGTGTGTGCTGCACTGCTGCCTCTTTACTGCAGTGGCCTGGAAGTGTTGTTGGCAGTCTGGCTTTTGCACCACACCACTGTGTAAAGGCAGTGGTGTCATCTACTCTCTCGCAAGCCGGAACGCTGGGCGGGACTTGAGTGATTGACAGCCCGTTGACTCACTTCCGGTTTCTTCGCGCGCCCCGCGCGGCTTTCCCTCGCCTCGGAGGGAGCGCCTGCTCGCCAGGGGGGATGGGTGGGGGGCGCGCTGGGTGCCTGGGCGAGCAGGCGCCCCCTCCGAGGCGAGGGAAAGCCGCGCGGGGCGCGCGAAGAAACCGGAAGTGAGTCGACGGGCTGTCAATCACTCAAGTCCCGCCCAGCGTTCCGGCTTGCGAGAGAGTAGATGACACCACTGTGTAAAGGGCTTTGTGCTGCTCTAACACTAGTTCCAAAAACACAAGGCTTTAGTAGGATTGGGGCCTTAGACTGTTTTCTTGCCTCACTGTAATAACCATTGTTTGAAGTACTCATGAAATTGTATTATCTGAAGGAGCTCAATCATTTCGTAGCCAACATGTTGTCCTCAAACTTAAATTTTGAAGTCTCGCATGGAGTGTAGTGGGGCCATGAAACTCTTCCCTGTTTTAGATCCTTCAGGGCACAATCCTAACCTGGAATTAGGCCGGCACAGTTAGGCCAGCAAAGTTTGGCTGGCACAAGGGCCACCGTAAAGCACGTTTGGACCACCCTCGGAGTCAGGGAGGATGGTGCACGTCTGTGTCCTGGCCTCTCTGACTCTGAGTGGTCCAAACATACTTTAGGGTGTCCCTCATACTGGCCTAACTGTGCCAGCCTAACTCCAGGTTAGGATTGCACCGTCAATCAGTTAAGTTCCACATCACGCTTAATAGGCTATGGCATTAAATGTTACTGTGCAAATTAAATTTGAAGCCAGAATACTTTCATGTATTTACCCATAGCAATACATAGTCATGTATTTACTCAGAGTAAAACAGTTCCAGTGTCAGACATTTTAATAGTGTCAGTCATGTATTCACCATAGCTATTCAGAAATGTTCGTGGCTTAGAAATTTGACAGTAGTTTTACTACGAATGAAGTTTCCAATCAGTGGATGATCTCTCAAAATTCATTTCACATTGCCCTGTAACTACAATAATCTCTAGTGCTTATAAATTTGGCAGTCCTTTCTATTTCTTACTGTGGGACACTGCAAAATGCAAAATATATTAACACGTCCATTAATGATAAATATGGCTTCTAAAAAGCAGAAGACAGCAGAGTCATTAAACTTTTGTATGTTATCTTCTGAAATGTAAAGTTATGAGAGGAATGGTGGTGGAAAATTATGTACATTATGTTCAGTGATGTGCTGTCTGACTATTGTGTCTATTGGTATATATTTTTCCATGCTCTGTTCTTGAGAAAAATGAGCATATTTTTGCTAACGTTTTTGTTTCGTTTTTGAGAAAAATAGTGTTACTTTATAGACTTAGGTCCTCATGTTTCATATGTTTTTCCAAGTATTATCAGTGATCACTGAGAAAAAATTTGGAAAAAACACCTGTGGTGATTGAAACAAGCAAAAATATTAGGTTCTGATTCTTGTTGCCAGAAGGAATACAAGCAAAAGTGCAATGGCCTTTCCACTGCATTATAACCAGGATTTCTTTAGCGGGAAGTCAAATGCCAGGCAGAGGAGGCTTCTTGTCAAAAGTAACACCTGAGTCTTTGACAGACTCTTCAAATAGATGTTTTGGCAGTTTTGCTTCAGCCTCTGGGATTGTCATGCTTTCAGATCTTGATAGGTGATTGTAGTCACATTGTCACCTCAGACTTGATGTCTCCATTGCCTTTATTTTGGGGATATATTTAAGATGAAAATTGTGAAGCTTGCCCTGTAATATTTTCTCTGACATTTACTAAGTCCAACTCTACAGGTCTTTTACCTGATTCAGAGCGCAATCCTAACCTCGAGTTAGGTCGGCACAGTTAAGCCAGCAAAGTGTGGCTGGCACAAGGGATACCGTAAAATATGTTAGGACCACTCTTGGAGTCAGAGAGGCCAGCACATAGATGTACGCCGTCCTCCCTAACTCCAAGAGTGGTCCAAACATGTTTTACGGTGGCTCTTGTGCCAGCCAAATGTTGTTGTCCTAACTGTGCCAGGCCAGTCTAACGCCAGGCTAGGATTGCACCCTCAATAAAATAGCTCTTGAGCTTTGAGTTCTGTCAGTTCTTGATTTTGTGCTAGGTCGGCCTACATAGGACTGAGAAGTATGCTTGAACAACCACAAGGTTCTTCTACCTCTTTTTTTTTTCAGAGTTAGCAAAATTTGCTCCAAGGACACAGAACATGTATTTTACTAAATATGTTTGTGTCTTATTGATTTGGACCCTCAATAGAACATATTGTGTTGAACCCTGTTAGTACTAGGCTGAAGTGAAAATAAAAGTATTCAAGCAATAGATTATTTTATGTCATTTATATCTACATCACTTAGCCTAAACACCAAGCAAAACATTATTCCAGAAGCCTGAAGTATTCAGCAGGGGTGAAGTGATAAATTTTGAAGAAGCTCTTAATGACACCCTATAGCTGTGCCCCACAAAGATAATAAAAGACAAATGAGTTTTAACATTCATGTTTTAACAATTGTATCTCCAGGTCCCCATGTGTAGTTAGCAATATGACGAGGCCTGCCAGCCAGTTACAAAGCAAAGGACTGACCAATGCACCCAGGATTATATTAAGAATCCCTAATAGGGGTAGGTAGTTCTAGGCCAAAAATAGGCCCCACCAAAGAACCTCTGAGCAGAAGGCATCTGACTCTTCCTTGGTTATTTCACTAGTGTGAAGAAACCACGCGGAGAGCGTGGAGAAACTCCACTTGTGAAAAACCTCTCACCACCCCCACCACTATCCTTATGGTCTGCTCCTGCAATCAACCCTATATTTGATCAGCAGCCTTAAGTGTTCCCAGGGTTTTTGTTCCAACAAAGAACCTTATGAGTCCTTTCTCACCTCATGCAATAGCGACCTCCCAACCTTGGAAGGAGATGGAAGTAAGTAGACCCCACACACACGCACACAAAATGCCTTTGTGGGATGCCCGAAGTACTGCCAAGTCTATTTATGTAGGACACACGTTGCCATGTGTCACCTGGTGCTGGAACTGAGTCAGAAAGATTATGATTGTTGGAGAAAAAGACCTGCGCCTGGCTATAGCCAGTGAGAGAGGAAGGCTGAGGGTTGCGTCTTTTTCTGTATTTTCGTCTCCTCTGCACATCTCATTCTGCCATATAGTACCAAATAGGCACACAGAAGCTTCTGCTATCATTTCTCCTGGCTCCTGCCTATGCACCTGTAGAGCACAAGATAGTAAAGCACAAGATACACACACAAGCCAGAGCCACTACCACTGCCTCTCCTTTCTCCTCTGTGTGCCTCACGACAGGACCATGCAGGCATATAGAGCAAAGGATCAGCTTTGCTGCAGTGCTCCATCAGTGTTTCAGCTGGGTCAAAGATCTGTCCCAAACTGGCAGGCCTATATGATAGCCTGTATATTCCCAAATCCAGGTTTGTGGGGAGCTTCAACCAAATACTATTTAGCAGGAGTCAGGAATATGTACTGATTGCCTCTATTTTCTTTACCTATCATGCAATGACCCCATGATTACATCACTGGACACAATGGGTGGGGGCACAATGGGTAAGGGAACAATAGTTACCTAGAGGAGACCTCCTTGACAACTGCCCTGCCACCATAAAATGCCGTGGTTGCCCTTTTGGTGCATCTGTGTGGTGGTGGGAATGGGATTGGGTCCTCAGTGACCGGAATTTGTGAAGCTGATGGACACAATACATATTAAAGTACAATGTGTCGTGTGTGTGACCCACTAGTCATACCTTTATCCAAATTTAGACATTATTCTGGGAGTGGACTGACCATGGAACTGATGTTTCTTCAAAAGTCACATGCACATGCTGTTGATTGTCTAGAGTTGCTACTATGTTCTTCACCTCCATTTCCTAATTAATAAAAAAAAACTAAACCAATGTATTTTTTAAATAGGACATTTGTATTTTGCTGTTTGTATTGATGTTAGACACATACGGTATAATTATAACTTATCATTCATTTGCTCTGTGCTTCTGTTGAAAGAAGGTATCAGCTGAAATGCAACCTAAGCACAAAACAAAAATGTAATACATTGCTACCTCTTGAGCATAGTAAACAAATCAATGAAAATGTTGTTATAAGCGCCGTAAATTGTGTATTATGTGTCTAACACACTGTACATGTTGTTGTTTTTAAATTTCTAGGCCAATGTGTTTTGTTAAGCAGCTGGAGATTCCTCAGTATGGCTACAGAAACAATGTCCCCACCACAACACCCCGCTCCAATTTGGCCAAGGAACTAGAGAAATATTCTAAGACTTCGTTTGAATATAACAGTTATGACAACCATGCGTATGGCAAGAGAGCAATAGCTCCCAAAGTGCAATCCAGGGATATTTCTCCCAAAGGATATGATGGTATGAGGTGCACACTCTCTTTCTATATTTATTTATTTATTTATTTATTTATTTATATCAGAAAAAAATGTGTCAATGTTGTGGATTCTATAGGCACCATGTCAATATTGCATATGTTCATAATCATTTATTACAGTGGAAGTCTACTAAGTTCATCTGCCCACTTGGGTGAAATAAAAATGGTTTTTAGGTAAAGGTATTTTTATATGTCAAGAAATTATAGCTTTTAAGTTTCACTTGACTGGATGGATGCTTTCACTACCCTTTGCTATATATAGTGGCATGATCCATCAACATGAGGAAACTGAAGCACAGGTCTGTATCACTTCATCATGTACTATATACCTTAACAACATAAGGACATGGGGCTAGCAAAATGATTCGACTTGACTGAAAGTACGGCCTGTACAAGACAGCTTATACATTTAGAAAAGTAGAAAGAATAAGGAGGTTTTTTTATATAAAAAAGATAAGCAAACTTCTATATTAAGAGGAATTATATCAATATGGTGACAGCATTGCATTAAACCTGTGCATCAGATAATATTAAAATTTTATTTTGTATCTTGCTTGCTTCAAAATTTTTGTATTTACAGCAGAATGTCATAATTGAATTTATGGAATTATGTGAGTTTGCAAAAGGAACTGACAATGGCACCAGGCCTTGTAGTGTTGCAACTGTTTTAATGGCACCATCTAAGAGACCCAATCTCATGGCTTATGTAATGCTCTTCCAAGTCATCAAGATAATGTGCTTGCTCTCTGCGGATGAGAAATGAAAATGCTTCGGCCTTGCTCTATTTCCAGCACCTTCTCTTAGTCTCTTTAATTATGTGCCAAACTCTGCTTATTTTTCTAGATTCTTGTTTACTTTTTGGTGGAAGACCTGAAATGTCATGTTATCTTATGGCTCTGAGGATTTTATTTTTTATTTTTTGCTTTTCTGAAGGGGAAAAACGTAACGATGGCAGTTAGGATAGGAAGGACACTGAGACCACCCCTTCTGTATGGACAGGATGTGAGAGAGTGGGAGCAGAACTCTGGGGCCTATTTTTCAGTTGTGTATTTTATTTCATTGAACTGTGTGAAAATATGAGTGAAGCTGAGGTACAAAAAGGCCCGAGAGACAATTGTAGCTAAAATCCAAACTACATGTAGTGTGTATGTGTATTGCTCATGCACAGCATGAAATTTCCTGTCTTATATGCCGACAAAAGACAGATGTATGCAGCGTGCCTGCCATCAGCCTCCTAGCATGGCTGGTACTGGTAGTGGGGTACTCACGTTCCTGAGTCCTGCTTGTCCCTTTCCCCACCCCGCAAATGTCAGGTTAAGGTTCTTTTAACATCGGTAACTTACACTGTTTTGATTTTGCCAGATCATGAATATGTTTCGATTATGCCGCTTTGTGGATCCATGTACAGAAAACTAATCTTTAGATTTGTAGCTTTGTCTGCCTGAGCATACACATGCACATGCATGCGCATGAACTGCAAAGAAAGCTCTATGCGTATATTACAGATAAAAACAACATCAGACAAGTTAGTACAGCATTCTCTGTTGTTATGACTATCTATATTCTTAATTTGAGACAAGATTAATTTTAAATAAATAATGGGGCAAAGGAAATGAAACTTTTCCCAGATGCATTCAACCCTTTGTCATCTTTTGTGCTTTGATATTTTAAAAAGATGAGCATGTAATGGAGAGAAAGCCCAAGAAGGCTGTTGTCTGAAAAGTACCTTAATGCGATAATGCCACAAGCCCTCCTATACTCCACCCATGAATTTCATTTCAAGAAGCAGGGCAAAAGATTGTGACCTAACTGTAGTTTTGCTTTCTCATGTCAATTTTTATACAAGTTTCGTAAAACTGATATCAAAGAGTTTTTGAAGAACTAGTGGGATTTTGAAAGGGATTACAGCTATTGTGAGTATGCCTTGAAGTCTTCATGCAGAAGAATTGACATGGATTACTTCTTCATAGTTTGTATAAATTAAGGCATAGGCGGGACCAAGGAATTACCCTTTTAGGACCTCAATTCACTAAAGAACTTAAGCATCCTTAGAGAATCCCAAAAGCTTACGAGTATGCTTAAGGGCTAGGTTTATTCCATGAGGATTTGTTGAACTGAATTGTAAATGATGAAAAGCAGTCAAAGGATCTAACTGCAAGTTAGTTACCTGCATGGTGAGGGAACATTTTATTAATGAACATGAATCGGAGCTGGCCTGTCTTGTATGAGGCATACAAATGTGTAGTGGGTGATGGTGCTTTACAACGTATCAGTGTTGTTAACGTTAAACAATATGCTGGAAACTAACGTCTGCGAAAGGGCCTTCTTTTAGTCGTTCTCTTACATTTAAAATTAGATGCTCAATAGATCCACCAGATAGTTAACTTCTCTTCTTTAGTTTTTGAAGTCTGACCAACTGTAAAAACAGGGGCTATGTTGAGCCTTGGACTGTCATAAATGGATGGTGGCAGGCTCTGTTCACTGCGGTGATTATAAATTGTGCAGGGCCTTCAATAGGTAAACAACTGAGACTAAGAAGAAGAGCTTGCAGTTTACACCAAGAGGACTGTCTGGTGGCAGGGATAAATGAGATAAAATTTGGAAAGAGGTTGTTCAGAAGTTTGTTTTAAAATAATGTGCCTACTGTTTGATAAATGTGCCTACTGTGTGCCCACTTCAACCTCCAGTACCGTGTTTCCATGTCCCAGAACATTACATTTCTGTTACTTTGGGTGTACTTAGAAAATTGTAATATGGGCAGTAAGTATATGTCTCTGGGCACATATGTTACATACTTGCAATTCAGTAGAATTTATCTTTTGAATTAAATCAATCAATCAACCAACCCACAGGTATATACCACTTTTCAACATGAAGTTCACAAAGCGGTTTACAGGCAAATAGTAATAATAATAAAATTAAATGGCTCCCTGTCCCAAAGGGGCTCACAATCTAAAAAAAAATGCACACCACCAGCAGCAACAGCCACTAGAAAAGACACTGCACAGAGGTGAATGGGGCCAATTGCTCTCCCCCTGCTAAATATAAGAGAAACACCACTTGAAAAAGTGCCTCTTGCCCGGTTAGTTTAATTAAGTTGATTTTTGTTTTTTGCTGGAAAACAACAGGTGGTATATGGTGTGAGAGGTTTGCCAAGTAGGGCAATAGCTGAGGGTTCATCCGACCAGGCTAACCTCTGAGTGACAGTGGTAGCAGCCAATGTATCATCAGGGACACCAAGGGGTTCCAGTTCATGGTTTTGCCTCCAGGCCCCCAGCAACCTGCAATTACCATGATGCACATTTAAAATGGCAAGTGACAGGTATGGCTTAAAAAATATACATGAATCATAATGACGGCGGGGCTCCCTAGAGCCTCACCGCCCTTTGTACTGCCCCCACCCTTGCGCTGGGCAAGGGCGGGGATTTCTGGGTCAGCGATTGGCTGGCCCTGGTCACGGGGTATCCGGCATGACCGTTGGGCTGGGGTTGGAGCGCTTTCCAGCTCAGTTGCGCTGGATTTACGAGCCCCTCCCACCTGCCCTGTGTACAGTCTGGGATTAGCTGGTCGCTGGTTTTGAGGCCGTGGTGGCGCAGCGGGTTAAACTGCTGCTGCTGGGTTTTCCGACTGGAAGGATTTTGTTGAGGAAACAACAACCAAGATTGTGAGACCAAAGACATGCTTAATAACTCAATTTGTAATTTCATTTGTGCCTTAGTTCCACATAAATGTGCTTAGAGGTTTAAGGCTGCAGTCCAATACACACTGAAAATAAGCCCTAATGTGAAAACCTGTACAGGATTGCATTGTAAGAGCAAAGTCCTAACCTGGCATTGTACTGGTGCAGTGCTGTTGTGCCGAGCCAGCGCTGTCGCAAATGTGCTGTAAAGCGCATCTGTGCCACTCAGTCACTTGGCCAGTGCAAGCAGCAATGCTGGCAGCCATATGCCGCGGTGCCTTCCAGTTGTGCTGCCAAGTGCCAGCAGAGTTTTGTCGGTGCAGAGCTGCACCAAGGGCATGCTGAAGGGGGGTGGGGGCGTAATGGGGCATCATCGTGGGTAGTGACGGGACATGACCATTGGGCCATATCCTAACCTCCATCCCCAGGCTGGGCGGCCCAAATTTGGGCTGCTTGTGACTGCATGAACTTGTGCCTGCCATTTTGCTGATGAAGATCCAAGCAGCCCCAATAGGAAAATACCTCTTGACCTGTGCTGAGCTGCCTCCTAACTTGGCAGCACAGGTGAGCCTGCCTGCCTGTTCCAGCACAGGTTAGGATTGGGCTGTAAATATACTTTTAGTTTGTTTCTTCCTCCTTCCCTGAGACTGATGATGCACACATTCTGAGAGGGCAGACTAAGCCATCCAGTATATATCCCTATCCTCCCCTAGATTGTGTTTCATGACCTTTTATTGTCTCAATAAGCAGAAATGTTGATCTGTCAAGAGGTGGTTCAACATGTCACATTTTTGGTCTTCCATTTCTTATTCAAATGAGATAAATTCATCTTCACTGTCTAGTCACTGGCTGCCTAGAATTATTTATTTGTTCATACATATTGAGGTGCCATCTTTGTGCATGTAACTTTACACAAAATGAGAAGATATCCATTCACCAATGGCACAGCCTGATTTATGTATCAGGAAAGGTGGTATCTAGGTAGGGAAAGTGCAGGACGGGGAGGGACAGGCCTCCTCTGCTGAATCCTATCCCCCTTGTTGTCCTCAAAAGCCTGACCTGTGGCTTTTCAAGTCTGTACCTATAGAAATACACTGGGGCTTTCTTTGGCGCAAGGGGAACAAATGCCCCGAGGAGACCTCCAGCCTGCTCTTATCCAGTGTAGGATGCAGCAGCTGCTGTTTGGTGCCAGTACCCCTAGGCCAAATAGGATTGGTCTAACAATGAGTTTCTCTATACCATCTGAGATTGCCGATTTGAAGATTTTTATATCCATGTTCAGTTCCATCCCTATGACAGTAATCAAAAATTGAGTTATCTTTGTGATATTTCAAGGAACATTTCCTTGTGTTGCAAGGAACTGAAATATTTTATACATTGGATCAACCCCCAAAAATCTATACTAAATACAGTTTTGAATTTCGTTAGCATTTTAGGGTGTTTTAAAAAAAAGAAATTAGGATCATATGTGTATTTTTCCCTTCACCACTACATTTAGGAAGCCTATGTACTATAGGTTTCTAATACAGCATAATAAGTTTGCAGTGTAAATGTGTAAATGTTGAATTTCTGCCCTGGAGGTAACAGAACTCATATGCCATATGGCCACATTAAAAATTTAATGCAATTGTTTTGGATCCATGGATTCTGTAGCAGGATTTATCAAGCTGACCTCAGTGAGAAGGGGTATCCACACAGGGTTGCTGCACCTGCTATGCAGAAAGCTGTAGACAGAGAGAGCTTGTGTTTTGGAAGTAAGACACAAGCTGTAGTTAGCATTAATATCTGCCTCCCTCTCAGGACAAATAGCATATGAGGGATGTTATGAATGGCGAAAACGATGCAGGAAGAAAGGATTAACCCACGTTTTCGCTGTGCCGTGGACTAGATCCCTGCAGCAGCTGCTATCTAAAGAAAAATAGATAGATGGGGGGGGCAATATGTTAAAAGGTAAAGGTTTCCCCAGGACCTGGTCTAGTCGTGACCAGGGGCGGATCTAGTCAAAATGGCGCCCGGGGCACCCAATAGAAGTGCGCCCCCATGGGAGCCCAGGTCTACCCACCAGAAGCAGCCCCGGGTAGACCTGGACTCCCGTTGAGGGAGCCCAGGTCTACCCATTAGAAACGACCGCAGGTCCCTTCGAGGGAGCCCAGGTCTATTCGCGGCTGGTCCCAATGGGTAGACCTGGGCTCCGGAGCCCACATCTACCCGCACAATGTTGCAGGGGCTACTGGCACCCCCCTAGACAGCCCCAAGACGGCGCCCAGGGCTCTTGCCCCCCCTGCCCCCTAGATCCGCCACTGGTCGTGACCTAGGGGGTGGTGCTCATCTCCATTTCAAAGCCTGTAGAGCCGGCGTTTTGTCCGAGGACAAGCTTCCGTGGTCATATGGCTGGCATGACTCTACGCCGTCGCGCACGGAACGCCGTTACCTTCCCACCGAAGTGGTCCCTATTTATCTACTTGCATTTAGGTGCTTTCGAACTGCTAGGTTAGCAGGAGCTGGGACAAGCAACAGGAGCTCATTCTGTCACGCAGTCTTGAACTCCCAACCTTCCGGTCGGAAAGCCCAACAGCAGCGGTTTAACCAGCTGTGCCACCACGTCCCACCAATGTGTTACTTGGCCCTTATCTTTTCAAGGGCCTATATAAATTGATCTTGTGATCTGCTGCCATAGGCACCATTGCAGTGTTGTGATGGAACTGCTGGCTGAAATGGCCAGTGGCTTTGCGCACATGATAGTCTGCTGGATCAAGTAAGTTGGCAATGGGGGCAGACTATGGGCAGTTCAGGGGAGATTCAGGGCAGGGAGGGAGGAGGTGGAGCGCAGGCTGAAGGGGTGGATCTCAGTGGCAAAGGCACATGCCATAATCCATACCCAATTTGTTAACCTGCCCCACACCCCCTTTCTTTCCTCAGACCTACTCTAGCAAAATAGTTAGTGTGGGTCTGAGGAGACCTGTAGGTGAGTAGGCAGCTACCAGTTTTTACTCACCTACCAATAATCTTTCTACTTACCTTTTGCAGGCTGTCTGATCGTCCCCACTTACCATAGCATGCAGTACATGCTCCATCAGTGCAGCTGCATGGCAGAAGATGTGGGGGGCAGGACTTGGGGGGGAAGCTGTAACAATGTTCATTGCATGTGTATTTTGCCCATAAGGCTAAAGGCTTATCTAGGAGTGAGCCCATTGAACACCAGTGGAACTTTTATATTTCCAAGTAAGCATGCATAGATCTTCATTGCAAAAAGTGTACTTGAACCTCTCTGGTTCTGTTTGTGCCACATTTGTTTAAGCTAAACCAGACGCAATGCAGAAGGTTCATGAACAAAAAGATCCGTGCTTTTAAAAAATGTAACAGCAATTGCATGTGGGTCACAGTCAATTTTCGTTGCCCTCCAATTAACCTGCTTCATCTTGGTGGTGATGGAATGGCGTAGGAGGGCGGAAGTGGTCCTCTCGAAAGGGAGTGGTTAATCCACTCCCAGCAAGATGGGTTGGTCGTGGAATCAAGTGGATTGGAGGGGTGAAGGTCAGCCAGGTTCTGCTGATAAAATGCCTCCTTAATGTTTATTTTGGTTGCTCAGCATTAAAGGATAGCAGCAAAGAGACTAAGCACATTATCTTCTCTACTCAGTGAGCTTCTTTCTTCCAGGCCCCAAAAGATACTGTGATTGTGCACTTACTTTGCACAGGTTCCCACAATTTACTGGGGCGCATTGTCACTAAGGAAGTCTTTTGCTTATCCTTTTCTCCTGCCAATAGGTGTTGAACTGGTGTTACTGCAATTGGGTTGTGTACTACTACTGTATAATAAATACACATAAGGGTTTTTAAAGCCCATCATTGCTTACATGCACACTACCATTTTTATTTTTATTTTTTGCTTGCTATAAATCTGATCTGTGTGTCACTGCAGAACACGCTGCGGATTATTGTTCAGATTCTTTTCATATTGCATCCAGATTTCCTGTGCATAGGAGTCAGAGCTCAAGTATCACAAAATCAGCAGGGGCGATTTCTTTTCCCTTGCTTTCCCCCTTTCTGTAACAGGCTTTGCAGCTCCTTGTGAGCATCACTCTCTGCAGAGATGGCATTGCTTTTCAGTGTATGTTCCTAGATGCTGGCCTTTTGAGTCATCCTTGTCGTATTTCCTTCCCACAGCTAAACGGTACTGTAAGAATTCAAGCCCAACCAGCAGCACAACCAGCAGCTATGCCCCTAGCAGCAGCAGCAATATGAGCTGTGGAGGAGGCAGCAGCGCCAGCAGCACCTGCAGCAAGAGCAGCTTTGACTATACCCATGACATGGAAGCCGCACACATGGCTGCTACTGCTATTCTGAATCTTTCCACTCGTTGCAGGGAGATGCCTCAGAACCTCTCCACTAAACCTCAGGATCTCTGTTCCAGGGTAAAATATGCACAAATATATTTATTGTTACATGAAGATATGTCTTTACTTGCACTTGCATAGGAATCTGTGCTTACATTCAGTAATAGCTTTAAAATACGCTTAATTTTGTTCTCCAAATAAATGTGACAGCCACATCTTGCAGCTTTGCTGTTGTAATCCAGCAGTGAGCATCTGAATCAGGTTCAGAATACCAAGCTAAAATACAGGCTGACAAAACAAAAGCTGCTGTATTATGAACCAGTTTCCGAATGGGGACGATCTACTAGGAATAAAAAGGTTGTTTAGTTTTAGTTCACGGAACTGTCCAAACTGGATTCAGTGTGTTTGTTGTTGTTGTTGAAAAAAGGTTATAAGCTAGATAATACAGTGATGCCAATGGATGTGTTTTACTTGGAAAATGTGAATGGTTTGGTACAGTTGAATTGGTTTATGATATGCCCTACATTGGGCCAGTTTCATGCTGTGCGCATTGCATAAATTTGTGGCAGTAAGGTGCTAGCAGATTAGTAAGTTTGACCCACAAATATTGAAAACAAACTTCAGCCGTGGTCCACCAGGTGATTGTCATCTTGTCACATGTTTCGTGTGTGTCCATTTTTGTGTGGTACTTATTCATCCATCAAAACTGCTACTTTCAGTCAGCGATGTCCCATCAATACTGTTTTCAATATAGAGTAGTGGGATGTGACAAAAGCCATACTGATAGTGTTGCGTTGCTCTGAGAGACTATCCCCTGCCTAGGAATCTGCAATGTCTCTTCTGGAAGCAATAAATATGTGATGAACGCCATGTTTCTCCACCTACTTTTGGCCTATTTTTTTGTTTTAACTCCCTTTTAACTTCCCAGAGCTCTTGTACTGTTGGAGCATACTGTACTTTGAAAGCAACCTTTACCAGACATCTTGCCCCACATACATTTATAGGTTGGGGAAATTCCTCCATATTTGGTTTACTGAGATTGGCATGAGTTTAGCTATTGTCCATCTAGGGGCACAATCCTAATCTGGAGTTAGGCCAGCACAGTTAGGCCAGCAAAGTTTGGATAGCACAAGGGTCACCATAAAGCAAATTTGGACCACTCTTGGAGTCAGAGAGGCCAGCAAACAGACATGTGCCATCCTCCCTGGCTCCGAGAGTGGTCCAAATGTGCTTTATGGTGGCCCTTGTTCCAGCCAAACTTGGCTGGCCTAATTGTGCCAGTTTAGGATTGCGCCCTTGGTCAGGGGTTTCCACACACTGGCCCACAAGCTATATCCGTCCCTCCAAATGATTTTATTTGGCCTGTGGGGTTTCCAGCCTTGCTGGAAGAAAAAATAGCTCAAAAGATGCACTTCTGGGTTTCCCAGCATATACTGCATTCAGCCACTAAATGTAATGCAATGAAATGGAAATTATTCCATTATATTACATAACATTCAGCACCTCTAGTGGTTGATTGAGGTATATAAACCTGTTTCTCAATGCATTGCTATCCAACTTTCCAGCTGTGGCAACAGGATGTGCGCTTAATCTTGCTCTGGATGGGGTGGAGGGTTAGTCACAGAGGCCTCCACAAGGTAAGGGAACATTTGATAGTGATCTCTTTAATAGATTATAAACATTTGGCAAGGCTGAAAGGAATTAATTAATTAATTAATTAATTAATTTAAAAAAACCCATCACAATTAGGGTCATGTATTAAAGTTAAGAATTCAAACACATAAAAAAAAGAGTAGGATTTTTTATTTGTGAACATTCATCCAGTTTTTAATTCTGACAATTAGCAAGAAACTTTGTTTAAATGGTGTTTTCAGGTAAGAATATGATTCCTTTATGGGGGCTTTAGATGGCTGTGCAAACATGCCCCCCCAGGTTGGGGGGTAATATTGGGTTCTGTCATGATGCATGAACTTTGGGGCTGGCAAGAATGTACTGCTCTTATCCAAAGAAACAACTTCTTTTACCTGTTCTTTACCTAATAAATGGATATTGTAGCCCAGAAGTACTGATTAAAAATCTCCAATGGATAATTTTCCCCCAGTATTTTTTTGCCCCAGTTCATTTTAATTATCCTAAATGAAGGAGATAAACTTTTTCAGACATATGAGTAATGTATCTTGAATTAGAGTAGGAAAATTGAGGCAATATAAATGGGAAATGTTGCACTGTATGCTTGAGAGTCCACTTTCCCAAATGATTGTCCCTTTTATTAAAATCAGAGTGATACTTCTGGGAAGGTATTGCCACCTTATATCACCATCAAAGAAGTAATCAGATTTAGTCTATTAGAAAAGGTATCCAAGTGGAATTGTGATGTATGATTTATGCTGATAATAAGCATGGGAATTTTTTCTTGGAGCATCTTTGGAAGCTTTTATTGCTCCATGAGGAAAGCAAGCTGCTACAAATATAAGGAAACAGTCACTTTCACACCAGGCACACAACGAGAGTTCTCCAGAAGAATCTTTCTCTCTTGAAATATGAATTGAGGTGTGTGTGCGTGTGTGAGTTTTGTGTGTTTGTTGGTTTTTCTATCCCTCTTTCCTCATTCTGATACATTATCACCTGCTTTTGTAAAGTAAGGTTTTAGATTTTACCAAAAGAAATAAACATTATTTAAACATTATTTTTGCTCTACTTTCTTAAAAAACACATACCAAAAAATAGACATAGAGGCTGCAAGAAAATGCTTCACTTTTCCTACACACACTTCCTCAATTGCTGCAGGGAATGTCAGTACCAGTTTCTTTTTCCCAGGCTGAGATGATTGTAAAGGAGGACTTTGTAGAGAGTAAAGGCATGTTCTAACTGAGTGTCTGTGATGGGGTGTCTGTGTGATTTGAATGCATTTCCACTTTACATTAAGGTGGCAAGCACAGTGCAAAGAGTCTTATAGGGGGCAATCAACTGAAACTGACCATTGATGATTAGAGGATGGTATGTTTTGTTCTTTAGTAATTAAAACTGTATTTTTTTTCTGGTTCTGTAGGTGTTAACATTTAAAATAATATCTTTTCTTTTACTGATGTTTTTCAATTCTGTTCCCCCCCCCCCCCGGCGAATCATCCAAACTGGTGCTTTAAGTCAAATCAGAGTGTGTGTGCGCGCATGTGTGTGTACAATATAGTGAGAATTCCATTTAACAGAAAATGCTAGGGGAAACCTTAATTGTAGTATGTTGAACTACACTCTTTGGGTGGTTGTTTTATTTTCCAGAATCCTGATATGGAAGTTGATGAAAATGGAACATTAGATCTGAGCTTGAACAAGCAGAGGCAACGAGATGGTTGCTGTGCCATTTTAACGCCATTGGAGCCAATGTCACCACAACAGCAGGCTGTGATGAATAACAGGTGTTATCAGCTGAATGAAAGTGACTGTTGGGACTTGCCGGTGGACTACACAAAAATGAAGCCTAACAGGATAGATGAAGATGATACAAAAGAAATTAATGTATGTCTCTTTCTTCTCTAGGGTTCTTGTTGCAATTAAGATTGTTTTTATCTGTTAGATTTATAGAAAATGATGGGGAAAATAATTTAATAACAATGGATGGTTTCAGTCAAAGATGAAATTTAATTTTCAAAAAAAGATGAGTACATTGTTCTACTATAAATTACCTTCCTTATTATGTGCTTCTTTTAATATTTTTTTGAATGCTATTGAACAGTCTAGGAGATAATTTAATTATCTTAACAGTGCAATCTTACAGAAAACATGTATGTTTTCTCAGAAGTAAGTCCTATGCTCAATTGGACTTACTCTCAGGTGAGTATGTAGGGATTGCAGTCCAGTTTAGAATGAACAGATGAAACTTTTCAAATAGTGTAATTATCCAGTATCTTGCTTGTTCATTTAGCTTGTCAATCATACTAGATACGTTTGGGAAATGTTAGGAGTGCACATTCAGAAACTATTTTGTTAACAAAACAGAGGGCATGCCCTGTACATGATGTGTATATACCACTTAACATTGTGAAAACCTGTAAGTCATTCACAATACTGGATTGAGGTGTACATAGAATATGTGGATAAAGGAAGGAACAAAAGGGAAGCTTGAATTCATTATATGTTCATGTTGTAGTGGTCTGCTGCAAACCTGGAAGGTACTAGTGAAGAAGGGAGACAAAATGTCTCTTTAGTTACTATATATTGATATTTACAGTTTTAAATAACAAATAGGCATAACAAGTGACAAGTTTTCAATCATTGCAAAGAAAAAAATGCCCTTCATTGTCAGCAGTACTGCTTTATTTATGGAACTCCTGTTTATGTTTGCCAGGTTCCAACTCTTCCTTGCCACAATTTATGCTCAAGCTTCTGTAATATAGACATGATTTTACAGTCTTGGGCTTCAGTGCCAGGGAATCTGGTGTTGGTACATTTTGATTGCCTGGTCTTATGTGCATTTTGCTCAGCTGCAGTACAAATCTTGCTTCAATAAATGATGGTACAGTTTAAAAAAAATGTAAATGGATACATGATGGGATATGCTTTGTATACATTATCACAGAAACAGGAGAAAAATATATAAGAGGCAGAGTACATGCGAGGCAAGCAGAAGGAGAAATGGGAATTTTGTGCTTAGGGCACCATCTACAGGAACTTCTGTATGAGTGTGTATCAACAGGGAGTGTGTTTCCAAATTCAGTGTCTGAAGACCTGTAAATTGTGTCCTGTAAATGCTGTACTCGGTGGAAAAATACATTTAGGATTGAGATATTGTGTATAAAACTAATTGTTTTATACACAAATAATATCTCAGTCCTAAATGAATGCATTAATGAATGCATTCATATCTTAGTTGGACATTATTTGATTTTTTTTATTATGTTGGTGCTTTCCTGGGTAAAATGGAGACAAATCTCGCATGCATATGTGTGAATATTTTTTTTTAAGGAAAAACTTTGATTGTTAGTTTTTTACTAAGTTAACGTAATTGAGGCTGCTGATGCAAATAAGAAAATACAACCATGAAAAATGCTATTGGAACTTGCTTCCATTGTATGATATACTTTTATCATACGAATTCATAGTATTTAATTTGCTCCTATTATTCCATGTAGTTCCACATTAGTATATATGTATTAACACATATATTGATGTCTTAGACAAGGGCTTCTGGTAAACAAAGTTGAATTTTAATTTGACAATAAATGCCTTTATCCTGTATTGTAAATCATACCATTACATCTGAAAGTGAAAGTGGTAGCTGCAGCTGTTGGTTGCAGCTGAACATGACTTCCATGTGGCAAATATTCCATCTGATTGCTGTAACATATGTAAAGGGCTAACCACATGGTTACTGCATGTCAAGTATCCAAACTGGCACCACTCTTCCATTTGGGGCTGTGGGCATAGAGGTGAAATGTGGGAGAGCTGATCCTTGAGTACATTAAAAGTAACAACATAGGAGCAATTTTGCCTGCATCTACACCACTGTACAGATGCTTATTTTGAGTTAATGAAAATGAGTTGTGTGTAGATAGATCTACATGCTGTGTAGATAGAGAGAGAGATAGCATATGAAGCAACTGTGATATGCATAGTTTTTGCCTGTTGCCTATGCAAATAGACTGTTACCTCTCAGATCAGACTTCACTGTAGTGGGTCAAGTCTGGGCATTCAGACATTTCAAAATATCAGTTGCTGGAAGTACAGGCATGACACAGTATCCACTGATTCGGTCCACGGTTTCAGTTATTCACGGATACCATGGATACTGGGATGCCTATTAAAAAGATAGGGGAACATTAGACAAATCTCTTTTTTTTTACCTTGTTGCAGCAAAACCACTGATGTTCCCCTATCTTTAAAAAGGTGTCCCCAGTATCCAGTTTCAGGTATCCATGGTGAGATCTGGAACAGAATCCCAGTGGATACCAGGGCATTCCTGTACAGGGGATCTGATGCATACGGGGATGGCTTCTTTCAATTGAAATGAATGAGGTAGTACTTGAAGAGCCTCCATGGCCACAACAGAAAAGAAGTTTTCAATACCTCCTATCAAAGTCTGATTTATTTTTATCTTTGTCTACAGCCAGAAGACTTAGATCCTTTCCAAGAGGCACTAGAAGAAAGAAGGTATCCTGGAGAAGTTACCATCCCAAGTCCTAAACCCAAATACCCTCAGTGCAAAGAGAATAAAAAGGATTTAATAACGTAAGCATAATGTGAGGTGAAATTATTATTTATTCCTTTTTAACCCCCCTCTCTGCTTTATCTGAACAAACAAGAACGTATATGCCTTGCAGTATAAGCATGCAGCATTTGCAGCATATAAATGTTTCAGACTGTCAGCTAAGTTTAAGTGATGAAGCTAACATGGTATTTGCTTGTCTCTAATGATGCTCTATCGTACTGAGGTGCCATTTTCATTTAATTCTGTTCATTTTGCAGCTTTTTCAATAGGATGCTTAAAACCCCCATGCAGACATTGCAGCTAAACTGGAAACAATGAAACTTTTAAAAGTTTTTTTTAAAACATACTTACTATTTTGGCTGTTTTTTGTTTTTGTTTGGTGGCAGATGTCCAACACCAGGGTGTGATGGGAGTGGTCATGTGACTGGTAATTACGCCTCACATAGAAGGTGTGACTTCATTTTTTTCATGGTGGATTCTGTCTTTTCAATTTATTGTTTTCAGCTTACCTCAACAATGCTGTCAAAGTAAAAATGTTGAACTATGTGTTAACCCTTTGAGTAATAAATGTTGATCTTTAGAGCATGCTAATTTGTGTGTTGTATAACCGTCTTTTTTTTTAAATTACTAAATTTTTTTAAAAAAATTCTTCAATTTTTTGTAATAGTTAACCCATGGATCACTATTACTTTTTCAGTTATACCTATAAGCTTATTAGAAAAAAATAACATCCAAAGTAAAGTTTACATTTGAACATATTCAGAGGGTTAACTTGTATTCGAAAATTCAGTATTGCAGCAGTTGCCCTACCCATCGCTTTTCTGCATTACAATTTTTTAATTTTTCTTTTTTTAACGTTGTGTTTGTTTGAAAGGATTTAGTTTAAAAGAAGGTTGATTTACTTGGCTATCCTGACCTGTCTTACAGTCTGTCTGGCTGCCCGTTGGCTGACAAAAGTATTCGAAGTATGCTGGCCACAAGCTCACAGGAACTCAAGTAAGATATATATTTTTTTAAAAAATAATATTATTTGTTTGCATTTACAAACAGGTCTCTGAGAGGGTATTTAGAAAGTAACTATTTGGTGTGCTGCTTGGCTTCTACAGCATAGTTATAGAATACTAGCTCAGATTGTGCCTATCAGTTTCCTAGATTGTGAATATCATCCTTGGGCAAGTATGTAGTAATGTAATACTACATTGCTGTAATGTAATAGTAGTATTAGGGCAGTAGGGCTAATACTAGTAGGGCTAGGACAGGCAGAGGATTCATAGCTACTCTGACAGTTCTTCAGTTAATTGCTCTAATATTAGAGGGCTGAATTGCTGAGTTAAAGAGGGAACCTCAGAAAGGAATTTGAAGCAACTTTTCCTGATTAGCCACAGGCTATGGGTTTGACACCTTGTAAGTGAAAGTAAAAGCCCAGTCCTACCCAACATTTCAGTACTGATGCAGCCACAATGCAGCCCCGAGCTAAGCAGGATGCTCCTCCACAGGCTAATGGGTTCTGAGCTGTCTGTGACAGCTCAGGAGAGAGATCTTGGGGTGCTGGTGGACAATTCAATGAAGGTATCGACCCAGTGTGCGTCAGCAATTAAGAAGGCCAATTCCATGCTTGGGGTCATTAAAAAAGGGGTTGAGAATAAAACAGCCAATATTATCATGCCATTGTACAAATCAATGGTAAGGCCACACCTGGAATATTGTGTCCAGTTCTGGTCGCCGCATCTCAAAAAGGACATAGTGGAGTTGGAAAAGGTGCAGAAGAGAGCGACAAAAATGATTACGGGGCTGGGGCACCTCCCTTATGAAGAAAGACTGCAGCGTTTGGGGCTCTTCAGTCTAGAAAAAAGGCGCCTGAGGGGGGACATGATTGAGACATACAAAATTATGCATGGAAGGGATAAAGTCGATAAAGGGATGTTCTTTTCCCTCTCTCAAAACACCAGAACCAGGGGGCATCCACTAAAGCTGAGGGTTGGGAGAGTTAAAACAGATAAAAGGAAGTACTTTTTTACCCAGCGGGTAGTTAATCTGTGGAACTCCTTGCCACAGGAGGTGGTGATGGCATCTGGTCTTGATGCCTTTAAGAGGGGATTGGACAGATTTCTGGAGGAAAGGTCCATCATGGGCTATAGGCCATGATGGATTGTGCAACCTCCTTACAAAGGTGGTGGGCTACTGGTACCGGGTGCAAGGGAGTGGCAACAGAATGTAAGCATCTTGTTGTTACATGCCTCCCTGGGGCACCTGGTGGGCCGCTGTGAGATACAGGAAGCTGGACTAGATGGGCCTTTGGCCTGATCCAGCAGGGCTCTTCTTATGTTCTTATGTTCTTATGATGCAGTGTATGCCCTGTTGGCATGGCTGCATCTGTGCTGGAAAGTTAAATAGTTGAGTTTTTTCTGGAGCTTTGTAGTGTACAGTTGTTGGCCACAGACTGTTATTTGTATTTTGAGATATATTTTGTGGAATGAATGAATGAATGAATGAATGAATAATTTGACCCTATTAATACAACCCAAGGCATGAGGGGGAGGGGGCAAGTTGTCAGTAAGAGAGCACATATTGACACATTGAAGTCCTATTCCTGGACACCTGGAATATTGTGTCCAGTTCTGGTCGCCGCATCTCAAAAAGGACATAGTGGAGCTGGAAAAGGTGCAGAAGAGAGCGACAAAAATGATTACGGGGCTGGAGCACCTCCCTTATGAAGAAAGACTGCAGCATTTGGGGCTCTTCAGTCTAGAAAAAAGTTGCCTGAGGGGGGACATGATTGAGACATACAAAATTATGCATGGAAGGGATAGAGTCGACAGAGGGATGTTCTTTTCCCTCCCTCAAAACACCAGAACCAGGGGGCATCCGCTAAAACTGAGGGTTGGGAGAGTTAAAACAGATAAAAGGAAGTACTCTTTTACCCAGCGTGTAGTTAATCTGTGGAACTCTTTGCCACAGGAGGTGGTGATGGCATCTGGTCTTGATGCCTTTAAGAGGGGATTGGACAGATTTCTGGAGGTAAGGTCCATCGTGGGCTATAGGCAATGATGGATTGTGCAACCTCCTTACTTCAGAGTACCGGGTGCAAGGGAGTGGCAACAGGATGCAAGCATCTTGTTGTCTCATGCCTCCCTGGGGCACCTGGTGGGCCGCTGTAAGATACAGGAAGCTGGACTAGATGGGCCTTTGGCCTGATCCAGCAGGGCTCTTCTTATGTTCTTATGTACTCGTTAGGGGATCAGCCAATAATACTAAGCAGAACAGATAGCTTCCATGTAAGTAGAAGGAAAGAAAAACATGGTAATCATTACATTAACAAAGCTAGAGATTTATTTTAAGTGGTACACTAGATATAAAGTCATTTTTAATTTAAAATATTTACAGTATATCCCAAGCTTTCCCCTTCACTTAGGGAGGCCATCAAGAAAGCTAACAGCGCAAAGTAAAAAAAAGTCAATAACAAAATAAATAAAAATAAAATAGTAGAGTATAGTAATAAAAAGTTAGTACATGGTGTGGTCTAGAGGGTGGAGATCATGTGAATCCCTTCATAGGAATAGTTTCATCATTAGATTGCAGAGAATTTTCTCCATTTTTAGGGTCTCACTCATCCATATTGTCGCAGGAGGAAAGGAAGATAAATCCTTTATATCCTCTTTTCAGACTGTCATGGTTTGAAGTCCTTTCTATTGTCATGACCTTGGGCATGGTAGTTAATTTAATTCAGTTTGTCTCACCGCTGCTGAAACTATCAGTAACTTTTTGTATGTCAGTTATCTGTCATGTTTTAATCTACATTGCTCATTAAAAAAAGCTGGATCCAAATCAGCACCTTCTTTCCTTAACAACTAGAAGCATTCCTAAATACAACATCACCCTATGCATGTCCACACAGAAATAAGCTCCACTGTGTTAAGTGAGCCTATTGGCCCAATCCTGTCCTGGCTGGTGCATGGATGTAGGGCTGCAGGCACACTGGCCAGAGCATACATTCGGTCTGGAAGCGAGGGTGGTTGGGAAAGATAAGAAGAGGCAAAACATACTTTCATGCCTAGCTTCACAGGGTCCCTAGTGGGACTTCTCAGACATGTGCCAACTCTTGCTGGCATAGCTCCAAAGAGCCAAGTAGGGACATGTCTGGGGGGTTCAGGGTGCTGCCATTGCAATCCAATCCATCTAATCCCGATCTGCTTCAATTCCCAGATTCCTGCATCTCTGCTAATAGAATCCTGCCAGCTACCAGTCTGTGCCATTCTGCTTGCAGTGCACAGCTTTCTGGTTGCTGCACTGGTGGCAGCACTGTACAGACTGGTGGAGGATCTGCTGCACTCTCAAGCATAGGATTGGACTGCTACTCTCTGCTGAGTGTGGATAGGATTGCAGCTTGGGGCCCAATCCTATCCAACTTTCCATCACCTATCTAGCCTCAATGCAGCTCTGAGGAAAGGCAATAAATGTTTCCTTGCCTGGAGGAGGCCTCTGTGACTGCTTCCCTACTGCAGGATGCAGGACAGGCCCGCACTGGTGCTGGAAAGTTGGATAGGGTTTGGTCCTTAGTCTGTTGAAACAAAACAGAGAGTCTTTTGGTACGAATGGCTCTCTCTTTCGGCAGGAACCTAAGATGTTTTTATTTAGGATGACCTTTGGTGATAAATGCTGATTCTTAGACACAACTCTCAGACATGATCTGATTGGGCTTTTGATCATTTAACTGGTGCTGATCCATTGGGCCTTTTAATTGTTTTTACTGTTTTATCATCATAGTTTTTATTGCTTTGAAATGATTGCAAGCCGCCTTGACTGTCCTGAGGGAGAAAGGCAACATAAAATGCCATTAAATACACAATCAGTCTTATAATTGCCGCATACAAACTTTGTGTAGTCCTTGCACATGAATTCCATTATGCAATGAGACTGGGAATTAAGTGCACTCAACCCAAGTTCTGGGATTAACAATATTATATTACGTAAGCCATAATGTTTCCATACATTTATAGAATTCACTAATATATGCTGTCCATGACAACATGATTTTATAATTTCACAGATTCAACTAAACTAGATTACAACCCCACCCCCCAGTGCAAACTATCTTTGAACCAGGGGTGCTCTTATGATGATATCTGCAATCTAAAGCAGTGATGGTGAACCTTTTGAGCTCAGTGTGTCAGAACTTAGGAAAATGCTTGACTTGACTCTGCTGGTGTGTCAACCCCCCCCCCCCAACAAAAGAGAAACGATACTTTATATTCATTTATTTAAACAAAAATTGCAGTCCAATCATATATGGTGCTATGTACTATATAAAGAAACATCAAATAATTACAAAAATAAAAAATGAATAAAACGAACTCAGTTTTTGTCAGGCATTGGTGAATGCTGGTGTGTCATACCAAATGTTGTGGTGTGTTACCTTTGGCACACATGTCATAGATTTGCCATCACTGAACTAGAGGTTTCCATGGAACTATAGAGCTCCTGGCACGTACAGGAGCATGTGAAGTCTGGGCAGACTTTTAATAGGACTTTATAAACCAGTAAATGATTTTGTTGTTGTTGTTGTTGTTGTTGTTGTTGCAAAATTGCACCTATGAGCTTTGATTGAACATAGAAATAATAATAGCCTACCCTTCATTCATTCATTTAATTCATTCATTCATTCATTCATTCTGGAGATTTTTATTTCATACTTCAGCCAACAGAGTGGCCCCCAAGATGGCTCACATTAATTAAAGTACAAAATAATATGAAAAATTCATTTAAAAATATTTATTTATTTTCGTCCACCCTATGCAGAATAGTTGATAATTCTGTGGACACTGAGAGGTTTTGGGGCAGGGGGCACAATCCAAGCTTGAAAGAGGCACCACAGTAGGTTTGGTGATTCTTCGCCTTAATGGCTTTCCTCCCTTCTTCCTTCTTATTATGAGGTCATGCACTATTTAAGTGAACAATGGCCTTATGTCTGATGAACATGATGAACATTTGCTATTTTTTTACGAGATTGAGTTCTTATTTCTGTACTAGTGCATATGTGATATACAGTATGAACAGATATTTTCCTGTGTGCCAATAAAGTTGTCCAATAAACTGTTTGCCATAAGGTGCAGAGTAGATCCTCTTGTACTTCCTTTTTTCTTTCCTAGTTGTGCAGGATTAGATAAAAGGCATGATTAGCTTCTAATTAAAACTGCTTATAAATTTGCCCATATGTGATTTAGTTAGCATGTGGTGTTTGATTTAACTTGGGCAAATTGCTAACTAGCTAAATAACTATCATTCCCTTTTTCTGTAATGAGACATTTCAGTTAATCAAATATAAAGTGCCAGAAAGAACGCTGATACCTGTTATTTTATTCTTCAGAAACAAAAAGCATCTTTCATATATTGATTTTTCTGTCATTTGCCCCTCTTGTGGTTGTTGCAGAGAATCATATGAAGAAAGAGTTTTAAGGGATGGGAAATGGCTTGATCACATTGTAAAGAAGGACTCAACTGCTAACTGCAGTGCTTGAAGCAGGGCACTCATTTAGAGTAGCAGAAACCTGTGACTACACCATGATTATAACATTATGGGTCTAGTTCAGATGATACTGCCCTATTGGCCTGCCCAAACGTATGATGATGCATGTGTGTGAACTTATTGTTCCAAAGCTACACAATTATGGGAAGGGTGGAACATTCAGACCACTTCTGCCAAGCAAATAAAATGCTATTTCAGATGTTCTGTCCTCTACATAATTATGGGGCCAAACAATCATGTAATGGGGGTTGTAATTTGGCATTCAGGATGGGTGGTACCATTGTCATTTGGTGTAAAAAGTGACAACCAAAATGGGTATATAAAGCTTCATTTATAAAGATTTTGATGGTGATCAGTGCAGAAAATAAATTACTGTGGGCACAATCTATCAGAATTTCCTCTTGCATATGTGTTACTGAAATGAACAGAAGTTTTATAAGATCAGTACTTGAAAAGAATGGCTTCTTGTGGCATATTAGAGAAGCTATTTGTGTTGACTTGAGATGTCTTAAATGGCTCTGTACATTTATTTATTTATTTTTATTTTGAAAAAATTATACCGAATACTTGGACCCTAACTCACTGGAATTTTACCCCAGGGAAGCTACAGGCTCACAACTTCTCCCTTTGGACTCCTGTCATCCGAAAATTCCCCAAACTGGATCCCAAGTACTACAAACTCCAGGCACTTGCTTTCGCTAAGTCCCCCTCCCAACTGTCTTAAGCCTCCGAAGAGCTTTACACTTAAGATCAGTTGGCATCCAACTGTTCCTCTGCACCAGCATCTGAAGCACTTCGTGCACTTGGAATCAGTTGGCAACCAGGCTGAGCCCAATACTTCCTTTCTGTACTCTTTCCCGAGGCAAGGATTAGGGGGGACTCCAGCCTGAACAACAAAAGGGTGAGGTAATTACTTTGCAAATCAAAAGGCCATTCAGTAGCGCACCACTGGATTTCCTGGCCAGTACTTCAACCCCCCTTGGTCATTACAATACCCTGCCTTTCCCTTGCCAAAGCAAATGCCCAAGGCAGCTTCCATGAGCAGGCTAGTCTAAACCACCCTTTTTTCAATAGTTTTTTTTTAAACAAATGTACAGTATTCTTGTGATCTGCCAGTCCTCAGGCCCAGATGTCGCCTTCCCAGTGTGGTTCTCTCCTTTGGCTGCTGCCATCAAGCCTGAGCAGGCAATAGCAAGGCAAGCCTGGGCAGGTCCTCAAGGTAGTATTCCATTCTTTGTCTGCTGACCTGCTCACATACTCTACAGCAGCTCTCACTTGCGGTGAATAATCAGCTCCACAGTGACTCTGTTCTGCCACCACAGGTACTGCAGCTTGTCACAACCTGGCATCTGTCTCCCATCCAAAAGCAAACCATAGATTTTCCTGCTTAGCTTCAGGCAGTAACAGCAGCTCAACCATCAGTCCACAACTCCTGCCCAATTGTCCAAAACAGACTAAAGAATCATTGTGAGCCTCATGTATGCCCTTATGCAAATGGATAACACTGTTATCAGGAACAATTGGGTTATTTCTTACTTCCACTAGTTGCCTGATACAGTAATTCGGTAATCTCATGTTATTTTCAGTTTGGAATCAACAGTTTCCCATCTTTGGTGTTGGCGCTGTTTTGAACCAATCAATACCAAGTACTGATCCTGTTTTATTTTGGAATAATGGCTAGAAGAAGAGAGGTCCTGCAAAAAATATGCAACATACACATTTACATGGGAGTAAGTTTCACTGGACTCCATGGGACTTATTTCAAAGGAAATACACCCTGAATCATAGTGTTATGATCCAGGGCTGAGCTAGGCGGTGCAGGGGTGCTGATTCAGCATCCATTGCATCCTGTTGGCTGGCTGGGGACCAAGGCAGCCTGGAGAGAGAAGTAAAGAAAATTTTTACTTACCTCCTCCCTAGTTCCCTATGGGCTTACTCAGATCTATGCACGCTGTTCTGCTGGCATTGAACTGTTAGGGCAAAGGGGGCATATTGGACCTGGGATGGATCTGCCATCACCCTGCCCAATCCTCACCCTGATTTGCCCCTGATCTCATCACTCCACCAGTTGGGATCTGTCTACAGCCGGGCCACTGCCAGTGGAAACACTTAGTAGAATGGTGGAGTGGCTGCCAAGCTAGTGGCCAGAGCAACACACCATTAGGATTGGCCTGTTAGTCTACAGCACTTGATCTTTATGTTTCCAATCTTCCTGGCTCTCCTCTCTAATTTTTTCCCCCGTTCATAGCAAATACAGTGTGCAACTCACAGTGAAGTCCTTCTTCCTGACTGGTCCAACCCTGTATATGAAATGACTGTGAAGTTTCTCTAGGAATGCAGACTCTCTAACCCTTAAAACATAACAGGAAGCAAAGCATTTGGGCTTTTATGCCCCTTCATGGGTTTTGTTTTTGAAAGTTTCTAACTTCGGCAAAATTGGAAAGTTCATTTAAGTACCCAGAAACCTCCATCATCTTAGGAATGATCTAATTTTAAGGAAATCATCATCATCATCGTCATCATCATCATCATCATCGTATTTATATACCGCCTTTCTTAGGTCATTAGATTACTCTAATGACTGTAACTCAAGGCAGTTTACATGGGCAGACTTTATTCATAAACCCGAAGGTTTTTACAATTTTATAGAAACGTTCTATCTTACAAGAACACCACCACAAACAGATGGATCTTTCTGGATTTAGTCTTCTTTCTAGCCGCACATCTGTTTTTCTTCTGCTGCCTGATAAGCGGCTTCTCTACTCCCACCAGAGAAGCAGCTGACCCAGCACACTCCCCCTCTCACGAGGCAGCCGGAGACAGCTCAGCTTTTTATCAGCCGCAGTTTTTACAAGGTCTGCCGCTCACAGAGACTTCCGGTAGTCCCGAACTGGCGACCTTCAGATCTTCAGTTCTTTATCTTCAGGCAAATGTAGGCATTAACCCTCTTGACTAAATCTTCTGCCCCAAGTAAATACACATGGGGAGAAGGTTTGCACTGCCAGGCATTCAACCCAAACCTCTATTGTATGTCAGTGATTTTCAGCCTTTTTCATCTCATGGCACACTGACAAATTTGATAGGCACTTAAGATCTAAGTTTGCTATTGGAGGGATAATCAGGATTGGCCTGTTCATCACTAATCCTGACCTTTTCCAAACCAGAAGTAAAAGCCTTCCTTCCCTTGCACACAAATGGAAGGGGAAAGAACAAATGCTAAGGCTAGGGGACATCAGGTAAAGCCAGAGTTCAGTCCTGGCTTCTTTTAACATCTGATCTGGCCCAGAGACTATGACCAGGATATATTTGTCTAACATCGGTAGTCGCAGACAGAAGCTGTAGCTATCTAACATCTCTGTGCTTGACTACATTGGCTTGCCAGTGAGTCATATGTTATGTTTATTAGTGTTTTAGCATGAAGCACTTTGAACACTTGAAACACATGATATAAATGCTAAAAATTAGTATAACAAAATAATACATCTGAAAAATCAGTTACCTAAGAGTCAAGGGATGACAGTTTAACCATTCTTCTTGTAAATCTACATATACAATGCATTAACACTCATAATTTATGTGATAAAGATTTGGGCATGCTTTTTAGAAGGCAGTTCAGAAGTGTCAAATTTCTTTTCACTCTTTAAAATATAACCATAATGAAGTGAGCTTAATCCTATTCATATGGCACATCTGTAAACATGAACATACGGATGGTGGGAAGAAGGTTTGCACTGCCAGGCATTCAACCCAACCCCTTTGTCAGTGATTTTCAACCTTTTTTATCTCACAGCACACTGATAAAGCACTAAAATTTTCAGGGCATGCCACCTGTTTTTTGAAAATTGGCAAGGCACCACACTGCCAGCGAAGGGCTCACATCCCCCAGTGACCCTCCTAATAAATGAAACTCCCACAAGACACCTGCAGACCATTTGCGTCATACCAATGTGCTGCGATACAGTGGTTGAAAATTGCTGCTCTATGTGTTCAGTGTTCAGAGCTTTGAATGAATGTTTAGAAGTTGGCAGCAGGGTGCTGGTCTCCCTGTGCTGATAACTGGGCCTGGCAGCACCCAGGTAAGGCTGGATGAACTTGGCTGGCACGGGGAGAAGGTGGAATGGGGCAGGGGAGGGCGAACCCTTGGGAACAGGGGTGTAGCTAAAGAAGTGAAGTGGTGCAATTGCACCGGGCAAGCTTTAGGGGGGGGGCAACAAGCTGAGCTTGACATTAGTGGGCCAAAATTGTGAAAACCTTGGTATGTATGTTATATATCATTGGGGAGGTACTTTAAATGTAGAATGCAATGAAACAAACCAGAATGTAATATCTTTATCAAAAGTTATGACCAAAAAACCAGAGAAAACAAAAACTTCCTATTGTGATGTCACTTCTGGGGGCAACATTTTGCGCTCTGTACTGGGCTACACTTTCATTAGCTACGCCCTTGCTTGGGTGGATTGGCCTGGGGTGGGGATGGTGTCAGGATTGGGCACTTGGGCCAGATCCTAACCCCCATCCCTAGCGGTCCAGCCCCAATCCAGGCTGCTGTAATTTGTACTGCCAACCCGAGTAGTCCCTTTTGGGCTGCTGCTGCATTACCCAGGGGAAGGGGAATAAATTCCCCTTGCCCTGGGTTGCACCGCAGCCAGTCCCAGCCTCCCTATTCCAGTATGGGATTAGAATTTCTGCTCTTAATGATATTTTATTGTATTTTAACATATTGTTAAATATGCTTTGAGGTCTGCTGGTCTGTTTTGAGGTCTGCTGGTGAAAGGTGGGGTGTAAATTCAATGAACCAAGTTTTATTTTCAGAGAGCTCATAGAATCCTCAGTCTGTACCTCTCTCAGTGAACTGTGAAAACTTATGCAGGGTAAATTTTTTTGGCCACTGGTATTTAGTTTCTTTTTTGGTGTGTTGAGATTGCATTGCTTCTCTTATGATGTAACAGTTTATTTATTTATTTATTTATTGTGTTTTAATTCTTTGTATGCCACCAAGGGCTGCCCACCAGAAAGAAAAAGCAAAATAAAAATGTTTAAAAATAAATAAGGAAAAAATCCACAAACAGAAAGCACATGTTTAGCATTATGTCCAAATTTTAGAACCAGAGATAGCTTAGAGCACAATCCTAACCAACTTTCCAGCTGTACCAGTGGGGCATGTGCTGCATCCTACAGTTGGGGGGGGCAGTAACAGAGGCCTCCTCAAGGTAAGGGGAGGCCTTCTTTTGTTCTTTTACCTCAGAGCTGCATTGCCCTTACCCCAGTGCTGGAAAGATGGTTAGGATTGTTCCCTTATTTGCTTAGGATGCTGTATTTAACCTGTTCCAATTAGATAGTACTAGGATCAGCTGTGAGCCACTGGTCTTTCAGACAGAGATGACTCTCTGCTGACAAGGAAAAACGTAGAAAGCACTGATGAAATATCCTACTTGATTCTGAAACCTTTATTTGGCATTAATAGAAAAATAACAACATAGATAGAACGGCAGCAAAACAAGATATATAACACATAACACTTGCACATGGGCAGTTCTAGCCAATGGAAACTGGGGTACTACTAAGAACTTATTGCAGGAAGCTAGCCACAGCTAGAGTCAAAGAATCACAATCGTCTTTCATAAATACCGAAAAAATGGAATCACGAGAAGAAGAGAATAACGAAATCTAGGGGGCTAAAAAATAATTACGTAGAGACAAATGAGCAGGACAACAAAAGAGAATGTGAAACAACGTGTCGGGAGACTCATTGCAAAAAAGACAGAGCCTTTCTTCTTGAGAGATATGAAGAAAACGACCAAAGTGGACCACAGATGGAAAAATATTAAACCGGGCTAACATAAAAGCTCTTTTATAATACAGATTGGTTAAAGAATGAAAATAATGTGGGGGGTGAACCAAAGAAGGGGTCAATCCATGAGCAACTGGGGAACAAGTCGGGTTGAGCATACTACTTAGATGGTTGAATTCAGTTAATTCAGTTAATATAAGTTTGTCTTTAATAAATGAATACGCTCTAGGAAGACTTAGGTCGGTTAAAGATTCTAAAGAAAGACCGATGGAAACAAGTTTATTATCCAACAGCCGAACCCAAGAGGAGATATATGGATCTCTCAGTAAATCATAAAGAAGTGAACCAGGCTGTAAATTTAAATACAATTTAAGCCAAAACTTAAAAGTAAGAAACCAGGCAAAGGTAGAAGGAAGGTGGAAACCAATTTCTAAAAAAATATCCTACTTTTCAGGCGATTCCAGGACCAATTAAAACCCAATAAAATCCATGTGTATGTCAGAATACCTGCAAGTACAATTAGAACCTATTCAAATGATACTCTGATCAGCTGTTTCAACTAAACATAGAAATATGGTACACAGTGGTCTAGATAATGAAAGTGTAGCCCGGTGCCGAGGGCAAAACCAGAAGTAACACCACAACAGGAAGTGGTGATGTCACAACAGGAATCTCGTTCTTCCAAGCAGCTCAGGGTGGTGTGTATGGTTCCTCCTTTTCTGTCTACTTTAAAAGTTATCTAAGCTGGCGATTTTTACATGACATTTGTATTTTCATTTTCAATTTTTTGGCCATAACCTTTGATAGAATGAAGATATTACATTGTTTCATTGCATTCTTCATGAAATTCTGCACCTAATGGTATATAACATGACAGTGCTATTACTAAAAACCGTGATTTTTAACAAACCCTAATTTTTCCAGGACAGTTGTGTTCTTGTTTTCTGGGTTTTTGGCCATAACTTTTGACTGAGGGCACAATCCCAACCTGGAGTTAGACCGGCGTAGTTAGGCCAGCAAAGTTTGGCTGGCACAAGGGACCCCATAAAGTATGTTTGGACCACTCTCGGAGTCAGAGAGGCCAGCACACAGACTTGTGCCATCTTCCCTGACTTTGAGAGTGGTCCGAAGTGTCCTTTAAAATGTCCCTTTTGCCGGCCAAACTTTGCTGGCCTAACTGTGCCAGCCTAACTTCAGGTTAGGATTGCGCTCTGAGTAAAGGTATTACACACTGCTTCATTGCATCCTGTAAATTACCTTTCCAGTGATATATAACATGATGGTATTCATGATTATTAACTTTTTAACAATTTTGGCCACTACTGTCAAGGTTGGCTTGTTGCCCCCCTAAAGCTTGTTGCTAGGTACAATTGCACCTCCTGCACTCTTTAGCTATACCCCTGATGCTGCATAAATTTAGTCCCAACATGTCCAAGCTACAACTTGTCAGTGGTCTTCAAACTATTTGACGAATGTTGGGATGCCTTAGGCCTTCACTAAGAAGAGCAGAAATGACAAACAAGCTTCCCTTCCCCTACAGTGACCCGTGAACAAGAGTTCTTCTGGGCCTGATCAGTGCTGTTACCTTACAAGACAATAATGAGCCCACAAAGGTCTGTCTGACTCCCCACATGAATTGAGAGGGCACCTTAGAAAACAACTATGGAAGTTTAAAAAATGTCAGTCTCTTTCAGTGTTCCTATTCTTGTGGAATCTTTTCCATGCTGGTTTGTCTGTTGTGGGTTGGACTACATACTACTATGCCATAGTAGGTTCAAAACAGGCTGGAAATCTGTTGTTCCTAAATGTGAAAAGGCTTCACTAAAGGTACACAAAATGTACAGTATATTGCTTGCCTTCATCTTGCCCACCTTCAAAATCAAGCTTTTTGTTAATGAAGTAGCTTAATTAATTAAAGCTACTGCATAAGTGATATTTTTTCTTACATCTTAAGTATAGAATAGTGGTATTCAAACTTTTTAGACCGGGACCCACTTTTTAGGATGGCACTTGTGTTGGGACCCACTGGAAGTGATGTCATTAACCTGGAAGTGATGTTGTGGCAGGAAGTGACATCATCAAGCAGGAAGTGCTGTCATTGTAACATAATGACACTTCTGAAATGCAAATTGGCATTTTTGGACTCCAGCAATTGCACAACCATGAAACATCCCTGACAGAAAGCAAGATTAGGACGAAGTATTATGTAAAAGCGGTGAACTAAAAACAAAATTTAAAAAAACTCTCACTTGAAAATTCAAACTGTTAACACTCAGAAAAGGAATATAGCAAGAGTAAGGTCTGTGGTTTCCAAGATGGCTGCTTCCAGCTTTCTGCAACCCACCTGCCATCAGATTGCGACCCACCAAGTGGGTCCTAACCCACAGTTTGAATATATAAATCAAGGCATTTGCCACATGGGCTAGTGTTTCATTGTGAGCACAATCCTAACCTGGAACTAAGCTGGCACAAGTTAGGCCAGCAAAGTTTGGCCAGCACAAGGACCCCCGTAAAGCTTGTCTGGACCCTTCTTGGAGTCAGGAAGGATGGCACATGTCTGTGTGCTGGCCTCTCTAACTCTGAGAGTGGTCCAAACATACTTTTATGGTGTCCCTTGTGCAGCCAAAGTTTGCTGGCCTTAACTCTGCCAGCCTAACTCCAGGTTAAGATTGCGCTCTCACTTTCACAGCCCAATCCTATACTGTACCGGAACAGCGGCAGTATAGGAGGATGCCTCGGGGTAAGTGGCTATTTTCCCCTTACCTTGAGGTAAGCTCTAATAGGGTTACTCAGAGCTATGTGGCCTGCCCATGGGTTCACCCGCCCCCCGCTCCGCTCTGCCCCCCCGCCCTACCCCATCACCTCCCATACCAAACTCGACCAGCCTTACCTGGGACAGCTGCCTACCACAGGATGGATGGCGTGCATCCTTGTGCCTGCCTAGCCTACTCTGGAGTGGCGCAGACATGTCTTATAGAACGTTTGCAACATCCCAGGCTGGTGCTGGGGACATCCACCTACCGCCATGCCTCTCTAGATTGCGATCTCAGGGCACAATTCTGGGCCACCATCTGATGTTGTTGCGTTGGTGCTGCATCACTAGCACCAATGAGGCAGCGCCAACTGGCACCACCGCATTGGCGCTAGAATGTTCGAGCCGCCACTACAAGTAGCATTGGCCTGAGTGTGCCGGCAGGGGCAGTTCTGGGAGGATGGAGGGAGCTGCTTCTGGGCAGGGGGTGGGCAGGCAGGCCCAGGGAGGGGGGTGGGATTGGGATGCAGCCAGTAGGCCTCATTCAAGGCCCCATCCCCGGGCTGCGCGGCTTTGTGGAACCTGCGCCCGCGATTTTGCGGGAGTGGATCTGAGGAGCCCTGCGGGGAGGCTGGAGCTTCTCCTGGTGCAAGGGCACAAAAGTGCCCTTGCACTGGGGAGGCTCCTGCTGCCTCCTAAATAGCGCTGGATACAGTGCAGGCCCACCAGCCTGCCTGTTCCAGCACTACTTAGGATTGTGCCTTCAGTGAAATAAAAACTGAATTTTATGTATTTATATTGGTGTGTAGCTCATAGGCCATCACCAGTATGAAAATCACATATACAGGTGCACCCTCCTGTATCTGCAGTTTCAGTTGTCTGTGGTTCACAAATCGCCCCATTGCACAAATGACTTATCTGAGTCTTATTTATTTATGTATTTAGAAAATTTAAATCCCACCTTTTTCCCCACGGAAGGAGATTCAAGGCAGCTTACAAAGAATTCAGTAAAACAAAACCATTAAATGCTAAAAAACATTACACATAAAAACAATTAAAACATTAAAAATCTTCCAAGTAAAAACAATTAGCCTTGGGCTGAAACGTCCGTAACTTTAGTGAGATCATGACTTCCCTGCTAAAACACTTGCTTGGTGACCTTATGAAACAGATTGGTGGCAGTCCTTCACAAAGTGCTTTATTACACAGTGTATTATTAATTTGTGGAACTCCCAGCCACAAACCCTGGACCAGAAGTTAATGTGGGGGTCAAGGGTCGGAAGTTTGGGTGTTGGTGATCACTGGCTTAGATTACAGTAGGGCCTTTTTATCCATGAGGGTGCAGGCTTCCTGTCACTGTCTCCTGGGTCTAGCTCTCTCTGTGCTGTGTGCAGACACTAACTGGAAGCAGGAAGTGCTAACCGGAAGCAGGTTGGAGGGCTGAAAAATAACAAAATGCTAAGCACAGCAACAGGAGGGCTACAATCACCAGAAGTTCACCATCACCAAACTTTAGAAGGAAATTTCTGCCCTAAGATGCTTTCGTCTGTCAGGAAAAGACCTCTCTCTCTCTCTCTCTCTCTCTCTCTCTCTCTCTCTCTCTCTCTC
>JAJKFI010000012.1:21390573-21414087 GCA_029204185.1 Lerista edwardsae | reverse complement strand
CTCTCTCTCTCTCTCTCTCTCTCTCTCTCTCTCTCTCTCTCTCTCTCACCTCCCCTTAGCTGGAGGAGATAAAATATGTCATCTTTCCCAAGCTTTTATGGTTTTTCACCACGCAATACGTTTTTCTATCATTGTTCAGTGTCATTAACATACAACTTGCCTGAGGAAGAATACAGAGTTGCTCTGGGAAGGACCAGGCATGCACCCTCCTCTGCCCTCCTTCTGTTTGATTTGCCTATTTTCTGTAATTTGCAGTTAATGAATTCCTAGATGAAAACAAAGTGCTTGTGTCTGGTCATCACCCGCTTAATGATGTCACCAACGAGTCAATCAATCAATTTTGATTTTGTCGTATGGGGGTGCCAACATTTTATGTGACCCGGGGCAGCCTCAGGCACGACACTGGTTACTCACTATCACTATCAAGGACTGTGATGGATCCCCTCCATTTTTCCTGTTTCTTTCCTATTCTTTGCCTATTTTTCTGTTTATTTAAACAGTCCTAATTCCCCAGAAGCTTCTGTGCCTTTCAACAGCTTAGGAGCTGCTGGAACACACTTTCCAAGCAGCATCCCCCGTTGCGTAGAAATTCATCGCAAGCAAATGAGAGAAAAACAGCGTGCATAGTCCGCTTCCCATCCGAAATGGCTAGCACCTCTCCTCAGATTGGCATGCGCTTGGCAAACCTGCATGTGCCTTAAAGCATGTTTGTGCCAGCCAGAGAGGCGCTGGGCCAGTGGAAGCATTTGCGTCAACCCAGGCACGCCAGTCCTGCACCGGCCAAGTTCGGCCAGCATGGGGCCATGTCTGGGCAGAGGGAAGGCGGGAGGGGGCCGCATCCTCCATCTTCGGCTCGCGCAGCCCCAATTCAGGCCAGTGCGGGAGGCTCATGCTTGCACCTACAATTTTGCAGGCACAGATCTGAGCAACCCTGTTGATCCTCCTGCGGTTTACCATGGGGCAAGGGGTCATTCGCCCCCGCTAAGCTGCTGCAGCCTCCTAACTTGGGTAGGATGCAGCTCAGGCCAGCTGGCCTGCCTGCGCCTGCCCAAGTTAGGGTTGCGCCCTCAGTGGATTTTCATGTCTCCTCACTCTACTGTACAAACTCTACTATGGGATTCATTTTTAATAAGAACTTCTGGGGTTCAAGTCTCTGCTAGGAGAAAGGTTTTTCTTAGGCAGCCCTCTTCTGCCTGGTCTCTCTAGTACGGAACAGTGGCAGCCAGTGCAATCTACCCAAGCTAACTGTTCTAGTAAAAGGAGTATGGGAAGCAGGAAGAGCTGTGCGTACAATAACCACTAGACTAGTGATTGACAACTTTTACTTAAAGGTATGGGAACCGCTCCCTTTCATGGATCACTGCCTTGTCGTGGCGAAGGGGCTTGAGTAGCTCAATGAAGCTGTGAGCTATGCCATGTAGGGCTACCCAAGATGGACAGGTCACAGCAGAGAGTTCTGACTAAACGTGGTCCGCTGGAGAAGGAAGTGGCAACCCACTCCAGTACTCTTGCCAAGAAAACCCCATGGATTACAGAACAAAAAGGCTAAACGATATGACACTGGAAGATGAGACCCTCAGGTCGGAAGGTGTCCATTATGCTACTGGGGAAGAGCAGAACACAAGTACTAGTAGCTCCAGAAAGAGTGAAGTAGCTGGGCCAAAACTGAAAGGAAGCTCAGCTGTGGATGTGTCTGGAAGTGAAAGGAAAGTGCGATGCTGCAAAGAACAATACTACATAGGAACCTGGAACGTCAGATCTATGAATCAAGGCAAGCTAGATGTGGTCAAACGTGAGATGTCAAGGCTGAACATCGACATCCTGGGAGTTAGTGAACTAAAGTGGACAGGAATGGGAGAATTTAATTCAGATGACCATTATATTTGCTACTGTGGGCAGGAATCCCTTAGAAGAAATGGAGTAGCCTTCATCGTGAACAAGAGAGTGAGAACAGCAGTACTGGGGTATAACCTCAAAAATGATAGAATGATTTCCATTCGGATCCAAGGCAAACCTTTCAACATCACAGTAATCCAAGTCTACGCCCCAACCACTGGTGCTGATGAGGAAGACGTTGACCGCTTCTATGAAGACCTAGAACAGCTTCTAGAATTGACACCCAAAAAAGATGTCCTTCTCATCATAGGGGATTGGAATGCTAAAGTAGGCAGTCAAGAGGTAAGAGGAATAACAGGCAAGTTTGGTCTTGGAGTACAAAATGAAGCAGGGCAAAGACTGATAGAGTTCTGTCAGGAGAACACATTAGTCATAGCAAACACCCTTTTCCAGCAACACAAACGGCGACTGTACACATGGACTTCACCAGATGGTCTACATCGAAATCAGATTGATTACATTCTTTGCAGCCAAAGATGGAGAAGTTCCATACAGGCAGTCAAAACAAGACCTGGAGCTGACTGTGGCTCAGATCATCAGCTTCTTCTTGCCAAATTCAGGCTTAAACTGAAAAAAGTAGGGAAAACCGCTAGGCCCTCCACATATGACCTAAATCAGATCCCCTACGAATATACAGTGGAGGTGACAAATAGATTTAGGGGCTTAGATTTGGTAGACAGAGTGCCTGAAGAACTTTGGACGGAGGTCTGTAACATTGTACAGGAGGCAGCAACTAAAACCATCCCAAAGAGGAAGAAATGCAAGAAGGCAAAGTGGCTGTCTGACGAGGCTTTACAAATAGCTGAGGAAAGGAGAGAAGCCAAAAGCAAGGGAGAAAGGAAAAGATATACCCAACTGAATGCAGATTTCCAGAGAACAGCAAGGAGAGATAGGAAGGCCTTTCTAAATGAGCAATGCAAAGAAATAGAGGAAAACAACAGAATGGGGAGGACTAGAGAACTTTTCAAGAAAATTGGAGATGTCAAAGGACAATTTCATGCTAAGGTAGGCACAATAAAGGACAAAAATGGCAAGGACCTAACAGAAGCAGATGAGATTCAGAAGAGGTGGCAAGAATACACAGAGGAACTCTATAAGGCCGATCTCAATGTTCCTGATAACCACAGTGGTACAGTCACTGAGCTCGAACCTGACATCCTGGAGAGTGAAGTCAAGTGGGCTTTAGAAAGCCTCACTAACAACAAAGCTAGTGGAGGTGACAGCATTCCAGCGGAATTACTCAAAATCTTAAAAGAGGATGCTGTCCAAGTGCTGCTCTCCATATGCCAGCAAATTTGGAAAACCCAACAGTGGCCACAAGACTGGAAAAGATCAGTTTACATTCCAATCCCAAAGAAGGGCAATGCCAAAGATTGCTCGAATTACCGCACCATTGCACTCATTTCACATGCTAGCAAGGTCATGCTCAAAATCCTACAAGCTCGGCTTCAGCAGTATGTGAATCGAGAACTACCAGATGTACAAGCTGGTTTCCGAAGAGGCAGAGGAACTAGAGATCAAATTGCCAACCTTCGCTGGATCATGGAGAAAGCAAGAGAGTTCCAGAAAAACATCTACCTCTGCTTCATTGATTATGCTAAAGCCTTTGATTGTGTGGATCACAACAAACTGTGGCAAGTTCTTGAAGAGATGGGAGTTCCAGACCACCTGATCTGCCTTCTGAGAAACCTTTATGCGGGTCAGGAAGCAACAGTTAGAACTGGACATGGAACAACCGACTGGTTTAAAATTGGGAAAGGAGTACGACAAGGCTGTATATTGTCACCCTGCTTATTTAACTTATACGCAGAGTACATCATGAGGAAGGCAGGGCTGGATGACTCACAAGCTGGAATCAAGATTGCTGGGAGAAACATCAACAACCTCAGATATGCAGACGATACCACTCTACTGGCAGAAAGTGAGGAAGACCTAAAGAACCTTTTGATGAGGGTGAAAGAGGAAAGTGCCAAAATTGGTTTGAAGCTCAACATTAAAAAGACTAAGATCATGGCAACCACTCCCATCACTTCCTGGCAAATAGAAGGGGAAGAAATGGAAGCAGTGACAGACTTTATTTTCCTGGGCTCCAAGATCACCGCAGATGGTGACTGCAGCCATGAAATTAAAAGACGTTTACTTCTTGGGAAGAAAGCTATGGTGAACCTAGATAGCTTAATCAAAAGCCGAGACATCACCCTGCCAACAAAGGTTCGCATAGTCAAAGCGATGGTTTTCCCAGTAGCCATGTATGGCTGTGAGAGCTGGACCATAAGAAAGGCAGAGCGTCGAAGAATCGATGCTTTTGAATTATGGTGTTGGAGAAGACTCTTGAGAGTCCCCTGGACTGCAAAGAGATCCAATCGGTCAATTCTCCAGGAAGTCAAGCCTGATTGCTCCCTGGAAGGACAAATGCTGAAGCTGAAGCTCCAATACTTTGGCCACCTGATGAGAAGAGAGGACTCTTTAGAAAAGACCCTCATGCTGGGAAAGATTGAAGGCAAAAGGAGAAGGGGGCGACAGAGGATGAGATGGTTAGATAGTGTCACCGAAGCAATGAATATGAAATTGGGTGAACTCAGGAAGCTAGTGGAGGACAGGGAGGCCTGGCGTGCTGTGGTCCATGGGGTCGCGAAGAGTCGGACACGACTTAGCGACTGAACAACAACAACAAATGGGAACCGCTAAGTGGTGGTGTTGGAGATTCAGCAGTGACGGCACTTCTGGGTTCACACCACAGCTGCTGCCAACTAAGTAAAAAACGGGGTTTCCAGACATACCAAATTCAGTGGCTGCAGAGGTGTAGCAGCTGCATCAGGCTATACGCTGCCAGTTGCTGTGGGATGCAACCGTCTGGGACTACTTTGGGGATGAATCATTTTGTGTAACTCAGAACAGAAGGGGCTACATTATGGGGGGAGGGAGCCAGAAAATCACTTTGTGAGCCACTACTCACAACTCAGTGTGAGCCACATTTCCAGCCACTACTACCCATTCTTTAAACTTATTTGGCAGTGGCAGTGCAAACCCAGAAGTGCCATTGCCACTATTCTGCTGTCACCACTGGGTCGCCACTCACCTTAAGGGGAAATATGTTGTTTCCTGCTTCCCGGGGAGGGGGTCGCAACTGCCAGGTCAGGAAACACTGCACTAGATGCTACTCCCCTGGGTCAGTCTATTCTCCTGGGAGTTCCCTTCCTTGACAGATACATTTTATTCATTATTATTATTTTTTCTTTTCCTAATTTCCTTCAATAAAGATGAATTGTATGCAGTGAGAAGTGAACTTAAGATAAGGTTTTCAGTCCATTGGATCTGTGGCATTGGGTGCATAAGGACTCCAATGTATTCCATACAACTGGCAAAACGCATAAGATTCCTAATTTATAGCACTAGTAAACATTTTCATGGTTGGCTTTGCTTGCACTTGACCATTCTGCTGCTTCTTTTATGCACCTAACTCTGTATAATTTCTTGTGATCTATTATATGCAGAATATATTTAGATATAGCTAACAATCTAGGGAACTTCTGTTATAATTATCATCATAATAGAAACATTATTCTGGCAGATGTACAGGACAAGTGGAACTCTTCCTAAGTGAATTGACATCCTATTTGGAGCTGAAATCTTGATGCATGTCTACTCTAAAGGGTGTCCTCATGTGGAGTGGGGGAAGAGAGAGATTTCTTTGTGGAGGCCACTGTCACATGGGAGGCCCCTCTGGCCTTCCTGCCAGCCGGTCTGCAGTGTGTGCTGGTAGAGGCTGTTTTGTGACTGCCATAAAGCAGTGCCCCCTGGTACAACGCTAGTTAAGCTTGCGGAGGAGGGGAATGAGTTTTGGCCATTTTGTAGAGCATTGCCAGGTCTGAGATAGGCCACTAAAGCCATCCAGGACTTGCTATTTCTGCTAAAATGTTATACGAACACGGACCCTATACATGTGACCATGGACTGTCACAACTAATGCTGCACCTTCCATGCCATTCAGTGAGCCTCACAAAGAGGCAGCCTGAGGAGGTGGCGTGTGACAGCTCCTGGCCTGGCTGCACCTTCCAACCTGCCACTACAGCCACCTCATCTGCCCCTCATCTCCTCTGTCCTGCCTTGCCCTGCCTTCCTCCTTCGTTTTAACTGCAACCTGATTCAGTTGCAGCACACAAGAAGCCTCCTCTGCACTTGCCACATTTCAGAAGGAAGAAGACAGAGTGAATGAGGACATGTGGAAGAGAAAAGGAGGGTGGGTTAGTTTGCTTGTTACAGTCAAGACCACCACTTTGCTCTCATCTCCACCACCCTTTTGGCACCATCTTTTTAAATGCAGCAAGTACAGGTGGTGGATGGGAATGGAAGACGGCAGGAGGCAGAAGTCTATAGGAGGATGCAGAGGCACAGGTGGCATTCAGTGCCCCATCTCTGGTGTCCAAAGGTGTTGAGCCACCACTGGATCCAATCAGGAAATGCACATAGAGGTGGTGAGCAGGTGGCAATATTTGCTTTCTAAAATTCCTGGCAGTAGGTATTACTAATTTATGCAGACTTAGAATAGGCCTTGATGCTCAAACCAGGAAAAAGAGCAAGGTTTTCTAGACATCCCCAAATCATCTCCAAACAGCTCAGTATTTATGTCTCTAAAACAAAACAAAAACCCAACCAAGACAAAGCACAACCATGACAAGGCCAAGGAAATACATAGTTAAGTGAAAGACAACACAACACAAGTCACATTGTGAAACAGAAAGAGAGGAAGAACTTATCTGGATTATTTTTCTACATAGCTCAGTTTTTAGAACTATAATTTTATTTTACTGCATAAACAATGATCATATGATGAGTGAGCATTTGTCATATATGGTTTTAATAGGTATTCTGTATTTTGTTGTTATGTACCTAAGGGCGCAATCCTAACCAATTTTCCAGCAACAGTGGTAAGGACAATGCAGCTCCGAGGTAAGGGAACAAACATTGCCTTACCTTGAGGAAGGCTCCATGACTACCCCTCCACTGCAGGATGCAGCACATGCCCCTTTGGCACCACTGAGTCAGTGCTAGAAAGTTGGTTAGGATTGCGCCCTAAAATGTTTATTTATTTTTCCTATGGTGACATTTCTGTCTCTTCAAAGGCAGCATAAATTCTTGGGAAGATTAAAAAATCTTGGTCTCTGTTTCTCTGTATATTCTTCTGTATATACAAATTGATGCAATAGTAGTATTTTAATATTTATAACCATTCAAATCATTAACATATCTACCAAGAAGCGTGTCTCATTAATTACAATTGCACTTTAGATCCTAATTCTCATGTTTTGCTAGCATTGTGACAAATGTCCTTTGCACAGAGTCATTACAATTTACATTATTTGTTTATTTAAAATATTTTTATACTGCTTTTTTCAACACTCAAAATATATACAATAATAACATTACAAAACCACATAATGAATAAAACAATAAATAAAACCATTTAAAACAATACTGGGGCAGATTAACAGCCCAATTCTAAGCAGTGCCAGCGTAGCAAGGTCGGGGCAGCAGGGCTGCCTCCTAAACCCACTAGGACACAGCAGAAGCACAGCGCAGAGCATGGGGAGGTTTTCCTCCTGCACCCAGGTAAGTCCCAGCCAGCCCTATGGGGCTGCTCGGATCTGCGCCTGCAGATTTGCAGGCACAGGTGAACGTGCGCAGCAGCGGCCCAAATCGGGGCCGCCTTGTCCGGGGACAGGGTTTAGGATATGGCACGATGGCTGTTGGCCATCACCACCCACTGCGTCACCCCATTACCCTCCCCTGATGGCACGTTTGCAACAACATTGGACTGGCGCAAGAGTGCAGCACTGGTGCAATGCCGGTATAGGATTGCGCTCTAAATGGTGTAGAACCAGCAATACATATGCAGGTGGGGCCTTTTTATTCATGAGGTTTCCATTACCAGAACCCTTGTGGGTAAAATAATCCATGGGTAATTATACCAGCAGATTTTGTCCCCACCCCACCCTCCGAACCAGAGCACTGCTCCGGTCGGGTTCAGAGGGCTTTCTGAGGCCTGTGGAGCCCGTGCACTTCTAGCCGGCCCTTCCAGCTCCAGTCACCCTTGGAGATTTCAGGTTGAGCCAAATCCACAGATTGAAAATCTCTGGATAATTAGGTTCAATCAGTAATTAAACTAGTATAAAACAGCAACCAATACCTATTGCTGTTATTAAAAGGGGATCTCAAGGGGGTTCCCCTCTGATTAGCATTACAGTATTTCTGTAGTTTTAGTTACATTTTATAGTTGAAAGTTATGCATACTTTTTGGTGGTGGTGACGTTCTCTATTAACTTCTGCTTTTTTGGTCATAAAACCACTAGCCCAGTTGAAGACCCAGTAAAATCAGTGGCCTATCTGAGTTCAAATGCAGCTGCATTAATAATTAGAATTACATGTGCTACAGGGGCGAGTATTACATTCTGTACTATGCTGTAGGAAAATTTAAAATTTCTGATCGTTCATTAGCATGTACCACACAAACAATGAGAAGGTATTCTGGCTCCTTAATCCATCCCAAGAAAAATCTCAATCTAGTTGCAGAGCTGAACATAACATCCCATATAACCACTGCTTCTAATTAAATAACAGTAAATTGTATCATTTAAATTCAGCAATAATCTGACTTTAACTCATGAGTAACTGACATCTGTGGTGTTCATGTTAGATATATCGGGCTACAATCCTATACCTGTTTTCTGGGAATAAATCCCAATTAACTCAATAGGGTGTATTTCTGAAAATATACGTGTGGGAGTGCACTGTTGGTCAAGTAAACGAATGGCATTTTTTGAAGTTATACGATTTGATTATCCTATGGGCTAGCTTACCTTTGTTCTAATTTCCCCAATTATTATAAGCAAAATGTAATTGGGGAGGCACTTTCCTCGGGATGCGGTAGAGTTGAATGAGGGAGGAAAATGGATAGAACTAGGGGAGGTAGTAAAAGGGGATCTTCATCAGTCTTTTCTTCCTCCTCCTCCTTCAACATCCTTACTGCCCAATCTTTTTAAATCCCCATGCAGCAATGTTCCAGCACCAATATGGTGCCTATTGAATCCTACAGTGAAGTTTCAGCATCTGGAGGCATCCTTGGGGGTAAAGGGAACATTTATTCACATGCCCTGGAGTAAACCCATGCTGGGCTGCTGAGTCTACTCATACCTGCGCCAGCTCTAATTCAGCCATTAATTATGCTTCTGTTTATATCCTGCTTCTATAGCACAGTGTTTCTCAAACGGTGCTCCTGGAACTCCTGGGGCTCTGCGAAACCCCTTCACGGGCTCCATGAACTTACTGCCATAAGTATGCCGTGAACATACTGCCATACCTGCCCTATTCCCTGGTGTTGTTCCTATGCTTCTCTTGTCTGCCAGGAGCTTTCATGTGCTGCCATGTGGAGTTGCCAAAGCTCTGAGCAGCTGAGCAATTGCATGCTTCCTTGTGCTCACTTCAAGAAGGCCTACTTCCTTGTAAGTAGGTATTTTGCGGGGTGCAGAGCCGGATTTCAGATTCTAGGCAAGATTCTGTGATGACTTACTTGGAGTAAGGTCCATTGAAATGTGTTTTGGTGTTTGTGTCCCACCGATTTTGAGAAAATTTTCTAGACCTTAAGCAAAAACAAATAAAATCACTATCCACTAACTTGGAAGGAACCAGACAAAACAATCACAGCTTGTAGTTGGAGAAGTGCTGACCCGAGCCCCTCTTCAGCCTAGACCTCCCAGGGAGCCACAGGGATGAATTAAAAGCTACTCCCACCTGCTTCGTCTAATTTGGTTCTGCCTTCTCCCTACCCTGCCCCCTTCGACCGTATAAAAGTCAAAGGAACTAAAAAGGAAATGCTGGGCTCAGTGTCACATACTCTATGAATGCACTGGTAGTTGGGGGCTCCCTGAGACTCTGCATATGGATTGATGGGCAGTCGTGGACCTATCATTGTGTGTTGGGGGGGCAAAAGCCCTGGGTGCAGTTCTTCTGGGCTCCCTGAGACTCTGCATATGGATTGATGGGCAGTCGTGGACCTATCATTGTGTGTCGGGGGGGGGAAGTCTCCTGGGTGCCGAGGAGAGCAGCAAGAGGCAGCTTGCCACTCAGAGAAGTGAGCTGTTTTCGGCTCTCTCACCCACCCCTGCCATCGTATGGCTCCTGGTGTGGAGCCTGGTGTGGCGTGGGGACAGGGTGGAACAGAGTGGAATGGCATGCAGGGGTGGGGAAAGAGCAGAGGGGGCAGACCTCTTTATCCCTGGGCAGCCTGTTGGCTGGGTCCGCAACTGCTGGTGGGGCTCCCTGAGACTCCTTTTAGGAGTGTAAAAGGCTCAGGTGACCTAAAAATGTGAGAATCCCTGCTAGAGCATGTTGAAATCATTTTAAGGCTATACCAGCATTCCATGTTTGGTGGTAATAGTTTTAACTCCAGTAAATTGATATCCACTGCATATTCCTTTACACTCTTTTAACGTTTATTATCCAAGTTCACATTTCATCTCTTCATGTAGTAGATATATTTACATGGCTTGTTGGAATCTAGATTAATTTACTTGCTGGAAGCCCTATCTATCAAGCTCATTAAATATCTAATTGTGGCCTTAAAGATAATGTTTCTTTGAAATCTGTGCACGTTTGTGCGTAATGAGTGGTTTCCCACCCAAATGTAAATTAAGCTTATTTCTGTTATTTTTTTAAAAAATGTCAAGTAGTGTCTATGCTGAAAACAAGTTTAAATTTGTTCACTTTTCAGTGCCTCAACTGAAAATGGTTATTTAACACTGGAGGTTAAAAATTGAACTCGATTATTGACAATTCTTCCTAGTCCTAAAACAATTCCCTAGAAATCAGTCTTGATTTTGATAAACTTTTCCAGGTGATACTTGCTTCAGATCAGGCCCTTTCTTGAGAAGAGAGCTAGTTAATGCATTTATATGATGTCTTCATTTGGTCTTTGGTATGAATTGAAATAATATTCATTGCACCTTATTAGTTTAAATACAGTACCATTCCATTTACTGGGATACAGGATTACTGTATCCTTTTCAAGTGACATTGCTATGTGATGAGGCCCAGTATTTGCTTTTAGAGGTGTCTTCTCTCTATTTTTTATAGGCTTTCTTTATCCAGCATGCTTTTATTTATTTATTTATTTATTTATTTGAAGACTTTATATCCCACCTTTCCCATGCCAAAACAAATGCCCAAGGTGGCTTACATGGCCAGGCTAATCTAAACCACCATTTTTCAATGGGGTTTTTACAAATATACAGTATTCTATGATTCATCAAATCCTCAGTCCCAGATGTAGCCTTTACAGTGTGGTTCTCTCCGCTGGCTGCATAAAGTCATGTTATTTATTTTCAGCCCATTCCTATCCCCAACCACTGCTGGTGCAGCCATGTCCTGCTATATCCAGCAGGGGGAAGTATTGGGACGCTTTGAAGTGGAAAAAGCTGACCCCTCCATAAGCCTCTTACTCCACAATGAATCTACAAGAACCTCCACCCACTCTTTAGCTAGCACACGTCCCAGGAGAGAAAGGGGGCAGGGAAGCTGCAAAAAAAGGAGGCTAGGATTCGGTGCATGCAATTGCCACCAGATCTACCCCCTCCTGCAGCCTCCCCACGCCATCCCCACCCTCTCACCCACCCCATTTCACCCCTCCCTGCCCCCGCCACTGCCTTACCTGCTGTAGAGGGTCCAGGGAGACCCTCTTAAGAGGGTCTTATTTCTTAAGAGCCCTGGTGGATCAGGCCAAAGGCCCATCTAGTCCAGCTTCCTGTATCTCACAATGGCCCACCAGATACCACCAGGAGCACACAAGACAACAAGATACCTGCATCCTGTTGCCACTCCCTTGCATCTGGCCTTCTGAGGTAAACGAAAACCAAGAGATTGCATGCACCATCATACCCTGAAACCTGTGATGGCTTTTTCTTTTAGAATCTGTCCAATCCCCTTTAAAATGCATCTAGGCCAGACACCATCACCACATCCTTTTCCAAGGAGTCCCACAGATTAATTACATGCTGGGTAAGCAGCCCTTCCCACTCACCATTGGAGCCATTCCAACAGTGTTCTGGGAGCACTGCCGCCTCTTGCAGCAACATTTCCAAAATGGCCATCAGCAAAGTGCTGAATGCTCCATCATTAGCCATTTTACAGAAGTGGAATTGGACTGTCCATTAAAAAAAAAAAAAAAAAAACTATATTGCACTTTTCCAAGGGAAAAAAAAGTTTAATCTGCAAATAAGCATAATTTAAAGTCACAATACAGGTGTGCCTCGGTATCCACTGATTCCGTATCCACTGTTTCAGTTATCTGCAGATACCAGGGAAACTGGGACTCCTATTAAAAAGATAGGGGAACATCAAACAAATCTCTTTTTTTACCTTGTTGCAGCAAAACCATTGCTGTCCCCCTATCTTGAAAAAAGAGTCCCAGTATCCACTGTTTCAGGTATCCACACATGGAACCCCCAGTGGTTACCAGGGCATCCCTGTACAATAAAACAAGTTAGGGCATAAAACTATGTAGGGAATAAAACTATGTAAACTGAAAGTATTTTTTGCTGCAAAGCAAGTGGAGAATAGCCCTATGTTGTGGAGAAGCAAACCTGTTCCTCCTGCATATTGCTTTACTTTGTCACACTTATAGCACCCCAGTACCTTAACGTACTATGAGCCCAATCCTATCCAACTTTCCAGCGCAGATACAGCCGCAATGCAGCCTTGAGGTAAAGGAACAAACATTCCCAGGGCTGGCTCCAGGAGCAGTGAGGCCCAATGCATGGCATTCCCATGGGGCCTGCCACCCACCCTGCAGCCCCCCCCCCCACTCACTATGTAAGAGCTCTTGTGATGCAGCGCATAAAGCGTGGCACCTAGAGATAGGTTGCTGGTGACATGACAACATCACCACCAACTGCTTCCAGGAGGCCCAATTTGGGCAGTGACAGGTGGAGGGCCCAGGGTAAAGCTGCTCTGCCTGCTCCACTGGCTTAGAGCCCATAGAGATCCCAGCTGCTACAGCAGCTATATGCTTTCTGCACTGGTGTGGGGCCCCACAAAGCACGGGGGCCCAGTGAGACAACATCGGTCATCCTGGTTTAAAGCCGGCCCTGAACATTCCGCTTCCATGCTTGCCCCCACCCCACAGGATGCAGCACATGCCCGTTGGCACAGCTGCATTGGTACTAGAAAGCTGGATAGGATTGGGCCCTAGGTTAGAAAAACCATATGGGTGAAGATAAATGTTTCTCATCCATGAATTTACTGTGGTATATACTATTACAGCAATAGAACTATATGACATTTGAGATATCTAAATTCTTGCAGTTGAGTTGGATTCTACACTATTGCAAAGGAGGTCCTCCATTTCTGCAAGTTCCTTCCATGCACTCATGTAAGGGGTCCTTCTTCTAGTGAAAAGATATTGTGTGAGTGCATGAGCATGTTTGTAGCAATGGTTACAATACAACCCTGTACTTTTAATATTTCCCTCTTTTCTGAGGTATCTATTTAAGGATGCAATCCTAACTTGTGCTAAAACAAGCAGGCCACTGGGGCCTGCGTTGTATCCAGTGCAAAGTAGGTGTCAACTGGGGTGCAACTGAGGGTAAGGGGATTTTCCCCCTAACCCCATGTCGTGCCACAGCCACCCCTGTGGGGCTACTCGGCTTCCATGTACCACTGCTTGGGCCAGAGACAAGAGTTGGGATTTAGCCTGCACTGCTGCTTCCGGTCACCCCTCCAAGGCCCGATCTGCTGTTCTACCCTCCCCGTGCCCTTGGCCAGCACGAAAGTACTGATGCAGGGTTCAGCAGGGTCTGGATCTGAGCTGGTCTCTCCGACTCCTGAGGTAGCACAAATGTGTCTTATGGCATGGTTGCAACACCCAGAGGGCTGCACAAGGGGCCTGTGCTGGTGTAACTACAGGTTGGGATTGCTCTGCCCATGTTGTAATGCACACTATGTGCATAATAGCCTAACTAGAATAGAACCTTTGATGTTTAGTTGTAAATCAAAACCAGCATGTATACAGTGTTTGAAATGTAGGTGGGAGCACAATCCTAAACTGGAGTTAGGCCAGCATAAACTAAGCCAGCAAAGTTTGGCCAGCACAAGGGCCACCATAAGGTTCATTTGGACTATTCTTGGCATCAGGGAGGATGGCTCACATCTGTGTGCTGGCCTCTCTGATTCCAAGAGTGGTCCAAACATACTTTGTGGTGTCCCTTGTGCTGGCCAAACTTTGCTGGCTTAGTTTATGCCGGCCTAACTCAGTTTAGGATTGCGCCCTAGGATTATGTCAAAGGTTGGTCAGTTTGGGTGCTGGTCAGGGGAACACATCTATCAGAGGGCCTACCAGGATGCCACAATTTCTGAAGCTTCAGTTCCCATAGCACTGGTAGCACTTATACACCATCATGGGCTAGTGGGAGATGTCACAGAAGGCATAATGAAGAGTTTTGTCTCAATGGCCCCAGCAATAATGGGCCCCCAATACTGAAGATATGGTTATTAAGCCAAATGTGGGTTTTTTTCTGTTCTATAACACTTCCAAAAAAAATTCCTTCTAGATTTTTGGAAGTAAAGCCCATCACAGGTTACAACCCTTGATGGGTATGTGCAACCTCCTGGTTTTAGAAGCAGGCTCCCTCAGAATGCCAGGTGCAAGGGAGTGGCAATAGGAGGCAGGCATCTTGCTGTCTTGGGTACTCCCTGAGGTATCTGGTGGGCCACTGTGAGATACAAGAAGCTGAGTAAATGGGCCTTTGGCCTGATCCAACAGGCCTCTTCTTATGTTCTTAAAACCCATTCATTCATTTTCATATCTGTTGATAAAATTCCAACCCTGGTAACCTTTCCACCTTGCTGCAATTTTCTCCTCCTTCCAGGTCTTTCTCCTCCTCCTCCTCCTGACTTGGTTCAAGACCAATACAACAAACTCATTCTCCCTTTTCAATGATATAACCTACCAGAACTCCTTACATCTTCCTAATACTTCTACATAAGTTTCAAAAATCTCATTCAAGTTTATAAGGATGGTGATCGTTTTGCCTTGGACTACAGCTGTTACAAATTAAATTGTAGTCTCCTTCTCCTGGCTTCCAAAATGTGTGATCAGAACCTGGTCAAAGAGTCATTTGAAATTACCTAAGCAGCTCATTCAAAAGGCATGAGAACAGTGTTTTGGTTCCAGAAAGCAAATTTCATTAGCTTAATGCAGAATGTGCCCAAACAGTATGAAAGGACTCTGGCCCAACTTGCTCAAAATTGCTTCAGTGGATAGAGAATAGCAACCTCTAAAATGTGCAATAAATTGCTTTCAGTTTAGCACTGACACATCTTAATTAGTAAATTAAGACCCATGGGCAACTGAGAGGCTTATACAGGTTGATTATCCTTTATCCAGACTGCTTGGGATGGGAAGGTGTCCAAATCTTGGATTTTTCTGGGTTTTGGAATAATTGCATAAATATACTGAGAAACGTGTCCTCTTGTTCTTTTCACTGTTACTCATTTGAGTGTCTGCTGGCCTCTTTTTCAACCATGTCTGTATAGGCACACATCACACAGCATAGAATTAACAGCCTGTACATGGGAATGAGCACAAGACCTTCTTTCTGCAGAAAGTTTTTTTTTAGTCTTGGACAAAGACTATTTCAGAATAGTGTGGATTTCAGATGTCCAGATAAGGGGGATAATCAACCTGTAGGGGGATAAGGGAAAATGTTTTTCCTTACCTCTCCCCAACCTCCCAGTTGGTCCCCTCCCAGCATGCAGTGTAGCCTATTTTGGTACAGTTACATGCTATAGCAGGGGAAAGGATAGAATGTGTTTACCATATTTTTATCGCACCTTTCTCTCTAGGGGACCCACGGATTGGGCTGTTTTTAGTTATCCACCCACTGCCAGAGGCCTGTGTTCATTACAAAATTTGTCAGTGTTTCTTACATAGGGTGAATATCATATAATGCAGATGTATAGTTTCATTCACTTATCTTTTGTAATAGAAATGTTTTAATTAAAATTAACATTTCCTCATTAATACACCAATGCAGCAAAATAACAAAAACGTACAATCTTATACCCCCGTTGCGACGGCGCTAAGCTCTTGTGCTGGTTAAACGCTGTCATAAACATGCTGTCAAGAGCATCCGCGTCAGCACTATAGCGCTGGACCGGTGCAAGCAGCAGTGCCAATGCTTGGGTGCTGCTGAGACCATCAACAGCGCCAGCCTTGTACCATTCGAGCATCAGTGGCGCTCGGTCAGCGCAGGGCCTCCACGAGGGCATTTCAGAGGCGTTCCAGGGGCATAACTGATGGCGCAGGACAGCCATAGTGCCATATCCTAAAGCCTGTCCCCAGCCAGGATGACCCCAATTCAGGCCGCTCCTGTCCACGTTCCTCTGCACCTGCAAAACAGCAGGCACAGATCCGAGCAGGCCCATAGGGGCGACCGGGGCTTACACGGGTGCAGGGGGAAAACCTCCCCTTGTCCTGCACATTGCTGCTGCTGCTTCCTAATGGGCTTTAGGATACAGCCCTGTTATGTCGGCCTTATTTAGGATTGGTCTTTGTTAATCTGAAAGCAAAGAAACATCTTAATTTGTAAATTATTATAGTTAGATTTCTAGAGTTTTGTACAATTAAAAATATTTAACAAGACTACTAAATTTAAAAGCAATGCTTTCTTCTAAAGCAAGCAGTGCTTTTGAGATCTTTCTCGTGAATTTGGAGCCTTATGAATATGGAGTTAGCGCTGTCCATTATGGACATGGAGTTGGGCTGGCACGGAGGCCCATGCCAGTTTAGTCAGGCCAGATCCCAACCCTGTGCAAGCCAGAACTGGTAAGATTGAGCTGTGCGATGTAGAGGGAAGTAGAGGTTGGCGGGAGGGTGGTATGGAGGCAAGGAGGGGGCATTTCTGGGGGGGGGAAGAACCGGAAGAGAATTGGGCCCAGGAGGGGGTGGGATCAGCGGTGGCAGCACCTCCCCCAGCACATTACATTGGGCTTCTCGGATTCAAACCAGCTAAATAGCTGCCGCAGATCCAAGTAGCTCCATAGGGCAGGCTGGAGTGTTACTCGGGGTAAGGGAAAATATATCCTCTTACCCTGAGGTGATCTCCAGCCTGCTTCTAACCTGTGTTGGATTAGTGCAAGCCATTGCAACCTGGCTGTACTGATGTAGGTTAGGACTATGCTGTAGATAAGTGATTTCCTGTCCTGAAAGGGCTCACAATCCAAAAAAAAGATGCAGAAAATACACCAGCGACCATCCACTGAAAATCAGAGAACATAATTCATTTTGTCAACAGTTGGAAAGAATGTGAGTGCAAGTAGTGCTTATATGAATATGCTACTCATATTTCTGAACTGATGAATTTCTGAACTGATGAAATGCATGTGTTGCATATTTGGAAAACGTGTCATAGTGCATTTGAAAATTTCTTAGCCCAGACTTAGCCCAGAAAATAACTTAGCCCAGAAAATAAAAGGGAAGAGGCTGTCATCAATTGTCATCAAAAGGTTTTAATATAAATAAATAATTTAGTTATCATGAACTGAAATTATTTTCTCATCCCCCTTTTTTAATAGCCAAAAGGCAGCTATTCTCTACCTTCCACCTTTTCCAGTACTTTTTCCAGACATATAAATATCAGTTTAGGAGATATTTGTGGTAGACGGCTATCTAAAAAATGAAAGCTCATTTTTAAATTACCTTTTAAACATTACAAAGATTGAGAACGTTGTTACACAAAAGTTTAAGTTCTATGCTGTGGAACAGAGAAATGCCAGAACACTAATGAACACTAATGTTCATGGACCTTGAAAATTAAACATTTAGGAGACTTCCTAAGAACTGGAGAGTTATTTTAATGCTTCAAACTCAAGCAAGTTTGGGTTTAAATTAAAATAGATGAAATATACTAAGAGTGAACCAAACTCTTAAAGATTCAGAAAACCATAAAGTTTTGGAAATGTAAGGTAGTTATTCTCAAGGGGGGTGGGTGGAAAGTGTCAGAAGAGGGGGAGCAGAAAGCTGAGCAGGAGTCACAGTTGTTGCATCACCATGACAACCTAGCTATAGTCTGGCCTACAGGCCTTTATACCAAAGTGGGAGAGATCCTTGTCACAATTTGTGACACCCTTCCATTTTCAACAGAAATTCTCTGTACAAATCCATGCCGGGCAGTTGTGTTATGCAATAGGATGCGACTTGCAATGAAACTGAGCAGGGTCGCACAGTGCCAGAGAGCATAACTCCTTTTGACACAAGCCTGACCAACATTGTTTGATCTGGTTATATTGTGGGTGAATGGCCATCTTTCCCCATGCTAAGGCCCCAGAAATGCCATACACTAATTGGCAAGGAAGAGCTCTGAAATATACTTTTATTCAAAATTTTAGCTGTATAAACTCCCAGCTCTGAAGCTTTAAAAGTTATGATTTCTGAGATGAGCATAAAAATGAAGCTGACCCACAGACCAGAAAAACAGTATCACAGGTTATTAAACTTTCTAGATTCCAGGATCTACATGCATACATTTCAGGATTTTTCACCAGCTATAAAAGTTTCTGGGCTGCATTTTGTACAGCATATTAATTTATACAGATGCCTGCAGTTGAATTCTATTATGAATGCCTTTTGTAGGTGATCTGGTGTGAGGTATTTAAGTAGTCAGGCTTTTAACAATGAATTTTCGCTTTTGCCACAAGAGGGCAATATACAGCACATTTTTTTTCTTCACATGGCTGTAGCTATCTGAAATGGGTTAAATTTTTCCTCTGGTCAAGAGTAGCTCAGGCAATCAATCAATCAATCAATCAATCAATCAAAATATTTATATACCACTTTTCAACACAAAGTTTACAAAGTGGTTTACAGGCTAATAATTGTTGTTGTTGTTCAGTCGCTAAGTCATGTCCAATTCTTCACGACCCCATGGACCACAGCATGCCAGGCCTCCCTGTCCTCCACTAGCTTCCGGAGTTCGCCCAATTTCATGTTCATCACTTCGGTGACACTGTCTAACCATCTCATCCTCCGTCACCCCCTTCTCCTTTTGCCTTCAATCTTTCCCAGCATGAGGGTCTTTTCTAAAGAGTCCTCTCTTCTCATGAGGTGGCCAAAGTATTTGAGCTTCAGCTTCAGGATTTGTCCTTCCAGGGAGCAATCAGGCTTGACTTCCTGTAAGATTGACTGATTGGATCTCTTTAGTTAACTGGCTCCCTGTCCCCAAAGGGCTCACAATCTTAAAAAAAAATGCAGACCACCACCAGCAACAGCCACTAGAAAGTCACAGTGCTGGGGTGAAGAGAGACAATTACTTTCCCCCTGCTAAATATAAGAGGAACACCACTTGAAAAAGTGCCATTCATGCTTGAAAAACAGCATTCATTGCTTGGCAATACCATATGATGCCTTTCATGCATCTTGTAGTTACCTACAAGATATTATGTCTGATATGTAATGATACTGTGTTGTTAATACTAATATAGAGCTAGTTCTTTTAGCAAAGGGGTAGCATATTCAGTTATTGGTGGGTTCATTGTTGTCTAATAATTAGCCTTTGAAATTTCTCATTGCTTATCTGATAGAGACAGCCAAAAACTGATGAATTGAAGTGAACATAGACACTAACATATTTGCTTTTGATTAATAGTGTTTTGAGCCCTAGCAAGAGCTAAGTCAGAGGTTCATGGAATTTCCATCACTTGCTCAACGGTTCAAATGTACTGTAAGTTGCTCAAATTACTCTTTGGCTTTTTTTTTTTTTAGGTGTCCTACACCTGGTTGCGATGGCTCTGGGCACATTACTGGAAATTATGCTTCACATCGAAGGTACAGAAAAGAGTTGCCTTCTTTATGATAAGAATTTTTGGCTGGGGGTCAAGATGTCATTCATTGTCTGATCTTCATATTATCAGTTGGACATTAACTTTCCCCACCCCAGTCCCCAGAAATGCCATATACTAGTTGTAGTTGGCAAGGGCGATCCATGAAATTATTATTATTATGAGAGAGAGAGAGAGAGAGAGAGAGAGAGAGAGTCTAAATATAAAGGATATTTATTTAATTAATTTCAGCAGTATGAACTCCAAGCTCTGAGGCTTTAAAATAATTTCTGAACTGATGAAATGCACGTGTTGCATATTTGGAAAACATGTCATAGTGCATTTGAAAATTTCTTTAAAAGCTAATACCAAGAATTAACACAGATTTTAGATTAACCAGTCTCTTAAAACTGAAGTGTGCAAAGCCATTACGGAGGCTGAACTTCACTCATGATTGTAAATACACATTTGAAATCGCTTCTTGGTTGAAAAAGTGCCAAGTGGGAAGAGTTGCAGTGAAATAAAAAAGCAGGTTGGAGAAAGTTTAAGCATCTTTACTGCTACCTCCCATTTCTCTCCTTTGAATAATCCTTTCTCAACACCACTTTGTAAAGATGAAGCATTGGTCAGAGGTTTCATACACGAATTGACCACAGATTGGATTGTTCCAGCTTGAGCTATGACCATTCCCCAAGGACGTGTAAACATAGCTTTCTTTTTCTTTTTTTCTTTTTCCTTTTTTTTTTTTTTTGTTGCCCTTCCTAGCAAGAATAATTCAATTTCTAGTAGGCTGAAGGAGGGGTGCTTTTCACACGCCTAGAAACACCACAGTTGCATTTCTGGTGATACATTGCATGGTATGCTAGCTGATTTCTGGTTATAGTAATTCCCACACAGAAGTTCTTATGCTGTACATTTTCCAATGAGTGTAAAACCCTAGGAGCGATGACCACTGATGTAGCCATGGACAACACAATTCGTTATATAGTTTTCATCCCAGTTTAATTGTCAGGTTTATTACCCTTAGATTATTAGAAATTATTAGTGATTGCTGAGATTTCTGTTAGAAATCCCTAGCCTTTGTTACAGAAGTACCATTCCCAGGGCTCTCTAGAAAATCATTTTAACCAATTAAAGTCTATAGGGCAGATACACCCAAAGTGCCTTGTGCTAAGACAAATATTTTCTAGCCAAGCCATGATTTGTTTCACTCTTGTGAAAGTGATAGATACAAAGGGTACCCTATGAAACTCAAATTAAGATAGGAAGATATTTCTAAAATTCTTGGAAGGAAGCCTTCCTAAGACTTTTGAACATGCGTCTCACTGGGTTCCATGGGGCTTACTTCCATTAGTTTTCTAACCTGGCAGTAAGCCCCATTTGATTCATTAATCCCGAATTATTGCTTCAAACACAGAAAACCTTATAGCCAGTGGTGAAATTCAGCCAGTTCTCACCAGTTCTGCAGAACCGGTTGCTAATTTATTGATATACAAAAAGTCGTGCTGTAGTAAGAAGCAGTACAAAGAAAGGAGGACATAGAACCGGTTGTTAATTTATTTGAATCCCACCACTGCTTATAGCTTATTTCTCATTCAAAGAAACATTGTTATAACATTGACTGTTATTTAAAAGTGAGGAAGAAGAGGGAACAGGGAAAATATTAGGAAAGGTGGCTGCAAAACCAAGTCAGGTTGTCTATCTTTATCTGTACATATAGTGCTGAAGTCCAGTAAAGCATTGTCAGTTCATAATCCTAAGTTTGTATGTGGGACCTATTCAGTTTATCTTTGATTCTTTCTTGTCCCAATGGCCAGAATGACTTAAATGCAGTTTGTGCCCAGCTTCGTTAAGTGTTCATGAAAATACTGTAGCTCTTTGTGGCTCTTGTTCCTATTCTGAAATAATACGTTTATTTATGTATATCATTTATTTAAATGATTTATATCCTGCCTTTCCCTCCGAATAATCAGAGCTCCAGGTGATATACAATAATAGTTAAAAAACAGTAAGTACAATAACTAAAATAATTATAAAAGAAGAAAGATTGCTCAAGACAGGCAAATGTAATCAGCTGGGGAAATGATTCAAGCCTATAGGAATACTTATTTTCCTTTCAAAAATGATCAGAATCCCTCACATGCAACCACAGAATGACCATGTGGGCAACGTGCAGCCCCCAAGCGAGCTCAGGGTGCCACCCCCACCCCTGGCCAGCTGCCCAATCGGGCAGTGGCTGTCTCACCTGGCGGGGTAGAGCCAGCTAAGAGCAAGCTCCGCTAAATGCTTGGGATTCCTTTCAAAAATGTCATTCTTAAGATACAACTTTCTAGAAATTTCCCAGTTTTAATGGCCAAATCCCAGATGGTAAAGGACATCTGAGAAATTAAGGACAGAGCTACATACTGCATGTGTCTGGTGCTTTAACAAAAAACAAAAAGCATCTCTGGATCAAATTGTCCTTTCCCCCTCCTCCTCTCCCCTGGCAAGGCCTGGCCCATTCATAAGGTAGTGCAAGATGCTTCAGGCACTGGAGTGGCACAGGTGGCACTGTGAGCCCACCGGTTACTGCCACAGCTGCCTCACCTTCCTATGTTCTCTCTGTTGCTCTGTTTTGAAATCAAGCAGATAGCAGCCTGGAAAAAAAGAAGTCAAGGGAAGTGACTTTCCCACTTTCAAAAAAGTAAAAAAATGTCCATTTTGGAACTGTGGCTGTGCTTCGCCCAGCTTCCTTGTTCCTGACCACTCTGCTGCCCTATTTCAAAACAGCAGCAGCAGAGTGAAGATGGAGGAGGAAAAGGTAAGAAGTGAGTGGTTGGGTGGTGAGTTGGGGGTCAGGGGTCAGCCTCCAGTATCATGGCCAAAAATTGTGGCAGCAGAGCAGTGCCAATAGGGTTTGCAACACCTGACACAGGATGTCAGCGTGTCGACTCCATGATTCTTCCGTACAAAACATACAAAATAAATTACAATACCCTATGCACAACTTAGGGACATGGTGGCGCTGCAGGTTAAACCACTGAGCTGCTGACCAGAAGGTTGGCAGTTCGAGACCACGCAATAGAGAGCTCCCGTTGCTTGTCCCAGTTCCTGCCAACCTAGCAGTTCGAAAGCATGTAAAAATGCAAGTAGATAAATAGGTACCACTTCGGTGGGAAGGTAATGGTGTTCCGTGCACCTTGGCATATAGTCATGCCAGCCACATGACCAGAAGAGTTTTAGTATTAGCTCTGATATATGGAAATGAGAGCTGACTCGTACTAACACCATATGGGTTGCCTACTATGCCATAACAATACCTCATTGGCTTTCAGAACTATCAATATCATTGGTCAATTTTGTGTTAAGGAAATCTACTTTTTGTTTCATAAGGCAGTTATGTTTTCATTTTCTGATTATTTGGCTTTAACTTTTGATAGAATACAGATATTTCACCGCGGGTTTAATGTGCATTCCACATTAAATTCTGCATCAAATGATAAATAACATGACATTATTTGAAAATACCAAGATTTTCACTATTTTGATCAAAAGTGGTATTACACACCCAGTGTGGTCCACACACTCGGTACCCTCGAGCAACACCACTGCAGCAGAGCTGGATGGGGGTTCTTACCACCATCCTTCTACTACTTTTTCTGCTGAAACACGTTTCTTTAACTTGGCCAGGCAGGTGGAATCCATCCAACTGTGGCCTCGGACGCCCTGTGTGTGTGTGTGTGTGTGTGTGTGTGTGTGTGTGTGTGTGTGTGT
>JAJKFI010000012.1:21353680-21383541 GCA_029204185.1 Lerista edwardsae | reverse complement strand
GATTGATTGATTGATTGATTGATTGATTGATTGATTGATTGATTGATAATAGAGATCATGAAACCAGCAAGTGAGATTAGATTACACATGTCTGGTCTGTCTTATCTTAATAATTGATTGTAACTGCTGGTTGTAACTGATTGCAAGCCCGCCCTAACCTCAAAAGCTACACTTCTGTATCAGAATAGCTGACTTTTCCTTCAAAGAAAGAGGATCTTCAAGCCCTAAGAGCTAAATCTGTGATTAAACCATGTGCCAAATATGTAATAGAATTCATGAAAGGCCAACTAAAATAGTTTCCACCACATTGCTATATTTCAGTTGAGTTCTTATTTTGTTATATTTGCCTTCATTATGTACTCTTGCTGACATTCTGTCTGAATTTTATCTATAAATAACTAATGATCATATGATTCAAGTTGTATTCATCCAAAATTGAGGAATAATTTTGCAGAGGCAGCTAATCCCTGAAACAGTAATCCAAAATTCTGCACCTGGATTTAATTTTAAACCAGTTAATAGTTCTGTTGATGTCAATGGAATGAGATCAATTGAAATTTTCCAATGGAACAAAATCAGCTAAAACTAAGGAATACATCACTTCTTTGGGATCAGGGTTAAGCTGTTAATTGACATAATAATTATCACTCAGATTTCTTGGATACATAGTTCCAAAAGTAGTTATTGGTTTCACTATCATGGAGAACACTTGTTGCAAAAAAAAAAAAAAAAAAAAAGCAACTATAGTATGCTGCTTCAGTTATATAAAATACATGTTGTGAGAATATGCTGGGAGCAACTTGAAGTCAACACAGATGTCAATTACTTAATATGCTTGAAACCAGAATTGTTGTCGTATAATAGAAATTGAAACCTTAAAAGCAAATGTAGTCCAGCAGGGTCCATCGATGGCTGATCTGCAAGTTGCTATCGGCAGCACACGCCTTGTGGGTTTCAAGCTGGCAAAAGCACTCCACAGAATGGTGGAGAGGCTGCCACATCAGTAGTCTAAGCAGTCTTGTCAGTGCAGTGTGCCAGTAGGATTGCGCCACAATTCACAAATCTCAAAATGATATCTTAAATCATTTTTGAGTGGGTATCTCAAAATACAAATACAGGATTAGTTGAATGAAAAATTGTACGTTTCTATGATTTTATGAATATGATTTTGAACTCAGAAAAACTTTCTAGTCATAATGTGAGGTCATATGTCATGGTAGCAGATAGTATACCTGAACAAAATCAATCTGTTGTTTTAGTAACTACCTTACTTTGATAATTCACCTTTACATGTGTAACAATTGCTATCAATAGTTTGTGCATGCGATATGACATCAAAGAACTACTAAATGTGGGATGGGGAGAGACTGAGAATATAGGCTGCTCTCTTGCAGAAAGAGACTCTCTCTTGCACAGTTTCCATGGTAGCTTTAGCTGACAGATTTATCATCAATGGCCTTATTAATAGTTCCTTCCTTGCTTATTATCCACAGTCTATCAGGATGCCCCAGAGCCACGTCAGCAATGAAGAGAGCAAAGCTGTCTGGAGAACAAATGCTTACAATAAAGCAGCGGGCTAGCAATGGTAAATAGTTAATTGTTCTGGATTAAATGAGACTGAAATACTACTGTTACTTCACTCTGACTGTGAGAGTAATTTACTGACTGATCACATTATCATAGAGTTCTTCTAAACATAATTTTGCTGTCCTTTTAGAAAGTGTTGCCCCAGTGCAATGTGCAGTCCAGGGGTTCAAGGCTGCTGCCGCCTTGATTTTGCTGGTGATCTTTTAGCGCCAGGGAATACAATACAAAAAGATATATCAGAAAGAATCCATTCTGATCTGAGTTGCAGTAGGAAAAAATATCTCATTTGTAGATGTTTTGCAGATAGCTAGAATCAACTGAGTATTTTTTTCCCATCCCAGTCATAGAATTGACTTGATAATTTATCTATTCTGTTGCACAATAGACACATTATTTTGGGTTGCTTTATTTTAATAACACAAGCCAGCAAAACTGAGGGTGAGAAAAACTTTTTTTCAAAATTTATGGTGGTTTTATATGAAGTTGGGATGATGATTCAAAAAAATGGTTCATGGCTTCCTCACTACTTTGAACCATTCACTAATGAGGCTGAGAGCAGCATTAAGTGCTTGTGCCAGAAACATGGCAAGGAGTTAAACACCATTCAAACACTTCCCCCATCTTTAAAATAGCCCAGGAGACTGCCAGTTAGGGAGAGGGGGCATCTTAGAAAAGATCCTCTCCTGTGAACCCTTAGAAAAAATAAGAGACGGTAGCATCTTGAGACAATTCAGTAAAATAAGATTCAGAGCGCAATCCTAACCTGGAGTTATGCCGACACAGTTAGGCCAGCAAAGTTTGGCCGGCACAAGGGCTACCGGCACTTGGACCACACTCTGAGTCAGGAAGGATGGCGCACGTTTGTCTGCTGGCCTCTGATTCTAAGAATGGTCCAAACATACTTTACGGTGCCTCTTGTGCCGGCCAAACTTTGCTGGCCTAACTCCAATTTAGGATTGTGCCCTCAGATACTTTAAACCAATCTGGGGATTGGGACCCTCTGGGGGTTGTGAACCAATTTTCAGGGGGTCACAAAAAGCTTGGGGCAGCCATCTTTAAAAGCTGGGCACCACCATCTTGAAAGCTTCATTCTGGCTAGGAAAAAGACTTCCCCATTAAACTGTCACTTCCTCAATGCTTGCGGCTGCGAGGGAAATTAGCCTTGCTATTGGGGGGGGGGGTATGCCTGTGATACCTGGAAGTATCTCCCAGATCCCATTCCAAGCGGACATGTCATGCCTTCTGTGTGCATGCCTAGGTGAGGCACACAGGGAAGAGGAACAGAAATATTATATGAAGACTATCTAAAATTTGGCTTTCCCATCTTGATCAGCAATGGCACAGAGATGGCACAATGCATTCTGTGCAATGTTGTTCTCAGTGCTGAATCAATCACTGAACTCACAACTCGAATGACGCTTAGATACAAAGCATTCAGAACATTCTAAAAAGAATGTGGAGTTCTTCAAATTTCAAAAAAATGTGATTTATTAAAAACAATGACTTCCTTCCAGCTTAATGACATCAATTCCGACCCAAGGTCATAGGGGGCCCCAACAGGTATTCATACCTAAAGGGGGGGTCCCTGTGCAAAAACGGTTGGGAACCAATGCTTTAAACCTTTCAAAAGGCACCCAACAAAAAGTACAGCAAGCAGAAACTATATCCAGTTAACAGTCAATAAGAGCTTGGCTTCAAGCCTCAACAGTGGCGCTCCGACAGGGGGGTTATGCTAAGTGTTGCAGGAGCCTAAGCTCCTGTGTAATGGGGACTCTCCCCTTCGCCTTCAGAGCCATTCACAGCGTGGAGAGCAAAGCTCTGAGCCAGCTCTCTTCTTTGCCCATGCTATTCAAGTTTGTGGTAGTTGACTACGTTGTGTGAGCACCTTAATCACAAGGGATGATTACACAAAGGCACTGAGCTCAAGGATAATGCCTTATGTATTTTACTGTTTGCTAGTGTCATTTGCAGACGCATAAAATAGATATTTTCCATGATATTAAGTTATTCGGAATGCGTTATTTCACTGAAGCTGCAATCCTATCCACACTTACCTGGGAGTAAGCCCCTTTGACTATAATGGGACTTACTTCTGAATAAACATGCATAGGATTGAGCTGGGAGTTTAACTTCAAACTGGAAACTTACTTACTATACTTGCTCAACCCAGATTTATAATTTCATTATTGAACATCTTCTCCTGTATTGCACAGGTATAGAAAATGATGAAGAAATTAAACAGTTAGATGAAGAAATAAAGGAACTAAATGAATCCAACTCCCAGATGGAAGCAGATATGATTAAACTCCGAACTCAGGTAACAGTTTTATGAAGCCCTAAATTCAGTGGCTTTTTGCATATCCTGATTCAAAGACATATAAGCTAAACATAGTTTGTGGAAAACTTCCTTATTTTTCCAAACATAGTTTAGATTTTTACTACGCTGACAACCCAATCTTATAGGTGGGCCAGTGCAGGCAGGACAGAGCGCCACTGTCGTAGAGTGTTATTTGGCTGCTGAGCTGGTGCTGTAAAGCGGCAGCAGTAGCAAACACCCGCTGCCTGGGTCTGTGGCCTGCACCACACCAGGTAAGCTGTTGTGGGCAGGGGGCATTCATGGACTGATAGGGGGAATAATGTGGCATGTTTGGGAGGGAAAGAGGGGCATATCGAGGGATTTTTAAAACTACTCAGATATAATAGAAGTCAACATAATAGAAGTATCCATGAAGATAGAATGAGATGGTAATGTTCTTGGATGGTAGAATGGACTGTCACTGTAATTCCCATAGATACGCATCAATAAGTCAATACATTTTAATCTTAAAGTTAACCTTGAAAACCTGGGTCAACTTATTCACAAATCAAGACCCAGGTCAATTTCTGGGACTGGACTTACCTGGGGCAGGCGGCATGGCATATTCCTCCATCAGTGACCAGATCCTGGCTCCATCCTCCTCCCTGGGCTGGCCTGCCCCCTGCCCCATTCCACCCTCTCTCGGCTTATGTGGCCAGCTCAGTGGCATTCCTGGGTCAGCACAACTGCCTGCACCAACCCAGTGCCTCTTGCACTGTCATGGACGTGTTTTATGACATGATTGCAAGAACCCTGGGCCAACGCAGACGAGATGTGTCTGCCCAGGAGGTGCTTGGGATTGCTCCCTAAAATGGTTATTGGTCTGGTGCACTTCCCTCATGAGGAAAAGCTACAGCATTTGGGGCTCTTCAGTCTAGAAAAAAAGGCGCCTGAGGGGGCATATGATTGAGATGTACAAAATTATACAGGGGATGGAAAGAGTGGATAGAGGCAGTGATGTCATTCAGGGGGAACGGACCAGAACGGGCGTTCTGGATCCTAACGGGCTCCGTGGCTGGTTCTAGGTTCCCGACAAGTGCCAATCAAAAGTGAGTTCCTGTCCCTAAATCATTTGAATGACACCACTGGATAGAGGGATGGTCTTTTCATTCTCATACAACAATAGGAACAGGGGACATCCACTAAAATTGAGTGTCCAGAGAGTTAGAACAGGCAAGAGAAAATATTTCTTTTGCCAGTGCGTAATTAATCTGTGGAACTCAATGCCACAGGATGTGGTGATAGCATCTGGCCTAGATGCATTTAAAAGGGGATTGGAGACGTTTCTGAAAGAAGAGTCCATCGCAGGTTAAAAGCCATGATGGTTATGTACAATCTCCTGGTTTTAGAAGCAATCTACCTCAGAATGCCAGATGCAAGGGAGTGGCAACAGGATGCAGGTATCATGTGCTTCCTGAGATATCTGGGCCACTGTGAGATACAGGAAACTGGAGTAGATGGGCCTTTTGCTTGTATTTTTTTGGATAAGATTTGAACTTTCACATTTTTCTGCATTATGTTTTTGGTAAATCAATGATATATGTTGATTTCTACCCTAACATTTCATGGACTGCTCCTCCATTTTCAGAAATTCTTTCCATTCCTTGAGAAGCATTTTGCTCATGCAAAGACACCATGTGCAAGTGGAACAGGTTCCTGTGCGAGCTGAATGCTCCTTCGGGACAAAATGAGTTTCAAATGAAAGATTCACAAAACCTTAGGATGGCTATTACTTTTTTAAAAACCCCCAATGCAAATGAATTTTTTATTTTTAACAAAGCACACATGTTTCCCTTTGTTTTACATCTGAATCTCACCCTTGAACCAATCACCTAGTTATACCATAAGCACTGCAACTATTAAACCTTAACTGCTGTATTAATGCAGAGCACAAAGAATGCTAATTATAATGTTGAGTAAAGATAAGTCAGGGTAAACAAAATGAGCTTTTCCTCTTTCAAACATTCTAAAATTGAAATAAAAGAGTTGCTTGTTTTTTAAATGATCTGCCTGGTATTACATTGTGTATTCATTTCTTCCTTTTAGATTACCACAATGGAGAGCAACCTGAAGACGATAGAAGAGGAAAACAAAGTAATTGAACAACAAAATGAGTCTCTTCTTCATGAATTGGCTAATTTAAGCCAGTCTTTAATTCATAGTCTAGCTAATATCCAGCTACCGCATATGGTAAGTGACTGAGGGCACAAGTTAGGAATTTGGCGGTCTGCTTCACCTCATACAGTAGATACCTTTTTGTTTTTATGTTTATGGCTCCTCAACCAGATGGAGATTTGCGGTATCAACCCTGAAACCATAAAGATAAATTTAACTGCTAAAAAAAAGACACGATGGGCCAATTCCAATGTCTCCTGTAAAATTAAGTAAGCTCTAAAATAGGCCTTTTAAATGTGCTAAGAACATGGTGTCAATGTGCTGTGATAGTTTGTTATGCATAAATGAATTTACAATTAAGCAAATAAAAGTTGTATATGAACTACTATTTAATATCTCGTAGGAACCAATCAATGAACAAAATTTTGATGCTTACGTGACCACTTTGACGGACATGTATACAAATCAAGATCGTTATCAGAGTCCAGAAAATAAAGCTCTACTGGAAAATATAAAGCAGGCTGTGAGAGGAATTCAGGTGTGAACAGCTGCTGTAGTGGTGAAAATCGTACCTTTAAAAAAAAAAAATAAAAAGATGCCTCTTGTTTTTTGCTGCTGTAATTTACCAGAAAGTGTTATATATTTCTTTCTGTTTGAAACAGTGTTATGCTTACAAGACTTCATAATGATTTTATGTCTTGCTTTAAAGATAGTAACTGCAGAATAGTTTTTTGAATACATTCACATTTTGTACGTTTTCATATAAGCTGACATAGTGTGATATGCCATGTAATGTTTATAGCTGCTAATGTATGCACATTTTTGGGGTAAATATATTTCTGAAGAGGTAAGCTGATCAAAATAAATAGAGTGTAAATTCTTTTTAATGCTTTAGTGATTAAATGTTTTAGTATTTTGAACTGAAATGGACAAAAGAAACCCGCCCTGAATGACAATGTTGCAGTCTGCGGCCACTTTTTAAACACTCTCATTTTGCCTCATGTGGGAGGATTTTATGGGATTTAAGAAATACATTTTGTGTGCATATTGTTTCATAGCAAGAATTGGTTGCAAAAATACTTTATTTTTGAACAATGCTTGAAAATATGGTGTGACTTTTGTTTTCAGAGGATGGTGTGTGGTAGGGGCAATAAAAAGAGTTTGTTTTTGGTTTTTTGCAATTCCAAGCAAAGGGCATGAATTAGATGTGCGATGTAAAAGGAGTAATTTATTGTAAGACAACATCAAGCCATGGAAACTTGACAGAAGACTCAAGCAGCTTAAACAGCACTTTTAATTAACTTCTAAGCATTACATGGTATGAATATGGGAACTTCCATAATGATAGGAGCTCTATCAGAGGTGGACAACGTGAAGATTTCACCTTTTCTTTTTCAAAGATACTTTTGGAGCCAACATCCTCTTATCTCTCCAGGACTCTTAATGTGTCCCTCTGAGTTATCTGTTATCGAGATTTGTTAATCTGTTGTACAGCAATGTATCTCATCTTTTCAGAAGTTCAGTCTTTCCTCCTTATATTAACGTGAAAGGCAAAGTAGTTTAAAACTAGTATTGCCTTTTTAAAAAAATGTTTTTAATTTGGGGATGAACCCAACCGTTTTTGTCTTTACAGCAGTTACTGACTTGGATTCATTGCTACTTTGAGTAGGAAATGGAATGCAGGTTAGTTAAGTCAATCCAGTCTTTTCACTTTCCTGATTTGGTTCTGCTCTTTCGTTGGCATACAATTGTTCCTACTCTGGCATTTCCATAGGCTATCTATTTGTTCTACTGTTACCTATTGCAAAAAAAAAAAAATGAATGCAATCAAAAAAAATTTAATGTAATTAAATATACTTTGGCACTTTTTGCTTTAAATTGCATCATTTCAAGCTAAAAACGTATTGTACTTTTCAGATTTGATTGTTATTTCAAAATAACTGCACTATATGTATGCATAAGACCACTTTTTCTTGCAACATTTTTGTTCTTCATTGGAAGTAGTAATTCAGATGGTGTGTTGTGTTTGTCAGATGTTGAATTAATTTCAATTTGATAGCATATCTTTTCCTTCCATGTCTTGATGTTATGCAGAAAGTACAAAAGTACTTTAAAAATTTTGTTATGAAAAAGATGGGTTTTGTAAAAAAATAATAATAATAAAATAAAATATTTTTAGCAGAACAGGACTTACAGGGTCATTGTCCCCACAATGTGCCAGTTGACTATTTGCACTTACCTTGCCCTATATATCCATACGGAGGTGTGCAATTTCTTGTGTCATTAGCTTTGTGACACTAAATTTGAACAAATTAGAGTGGAAGCCATATGGCTAATCCAATAATATTGCTAAGGGGAGACTACAGGGATCTCACAACAAATATTCTGATACAATACTCAACCTCGGTATATATATATGTATAAATATATGTATATCCCAGCGGCACTTTATACTATTCACTGTACAAAAAGCTTACAGTTTTCCACGAGGACTTTAATAACTAGCTGGGAGAAAATTATGTAATTACGTTGGGGCTCTGCAGTATGTTCTCTGTATAGTGCCCTCCTTTCTGTTGTGCTATTAGTTGTAGCTGCCATGCTCAGAATTGCCTTTTTGAGAGCTGAAGCAAGGTGCTTGTTGTTCACCTTCTGCCATATATATTGTACTTTTTGCCCTAGCCTCCTTTTAGGGCTCTCATTGTTCATAATGGCATATGCATTTTTCCACTGCATTGTGTCTGCAGCTTCTTTGCCAATATAGTAATGCTTTCCGTAGAGTAATAGATAGTATCAGTTTTGGATTCTTATTGTTATCACCTATGTACAATGGAAAAGGGATTTTAAGCACAAATCCGCGCTGCTCATCTAATGTTGGTACATAATATCAAATCAAAAGTTATCTGTGACTATTATATAGGGATCACAAAAGTGTCACATATTAGAATGCTGACCTTTCATCTGAAATTATTGTGAGTCATCAGAGTTTATTTATTCTAACTTATTGTTCATATTCATTTCTAAGTTTAATTTAAGTGATCATTTATTAAGACAGAATTTTGTATAAACTACTTATTGTGCTCTCTGTGGAACTGAGGTTTGATTTATTTTTGTACTACACGGCATGGGTTTGTTGACATTTTAATTTTGCTATAAATGTGTGAAATCACAAGTTGCTGTGATAACTTCATTTTTAAATTGTGAAATTTGTACAAATTTTGTCATGCTGGATGTGAACACATCTTACTCTAAATAAATAAATAAATAAAATGTGTTGCCACATTTGTAGCACAGCAGTTCTCTGGTCAATTGTTGGCATTCCTGTATTCACCCAAGGAACTTCAGCAATGGCACAGTTTTGTATCCTCCTCCTTTGCTGCATTCCTGAATAGGCCCATGTTTAAAAAGACTGACCATCCGGGGTCATGCAGTAGAACCCAATTTATCAGAGTTACCGTTTTTTCAAGTCACCTTGTTACTCAAAATTCATCATGCGTGCATCTTTTCTGCGCAAGTGTTCTTTTCCTTTCAATGGAGACCTGATCTACTCAACCTTCGTTTACATACATGTCCCCTTGTTGAGAAGAACAAAACAGCTTTTAACCAGTGAGCTCATTATGTGCAGCTGAATGAAGCTGCATCTCTAGATTACTTGATTTACTTCATGGAGTTCCACTTCATGTCTACATCCCTTTTCTGATTCATATTCAGATTTTTCAAAGGCAGCCTGTGTTATTCTCTCCCCTACTTTGCTCATAATATGTAATACATTTATTGGTGCTCAATTTCATGTTATAATTTTCAGCCCAATGATTAGCAGCTAAATCTTACCTAACCCTCTGTGTGGCGATGCAGCTGCACCAATGCACTGCCCACTGAATCTTGCAGGGAAGTTTTAGGTTAGGGTTAGGGTTGGGGTCATGGATCAGTCAGACAAGTGTGAAAATATTTAAAAGTGTGAAAGTTTATTAAAAACCAAAGAAGGGAATTATATAAGGAACTAAAGGAGAATAGTAAAAATACAAGCAGGCAGATGGAAAATGTCAGCCTGGCTGGAGAGCGTAAAGAAAGGTTTTCACCAAAAAGGTGCAATAATCATTAACGTCCACAAGATGGCACTGGGATGCTACTAATTTTCACCCCCACCTCCCCATTCCATATTTAACCTGGGGAAGTTTGTAACCAGTGGCATCTCTTGGTGAGTGAGGGGTGTTCAGACCACTCCAGGTGGTACGCATCGGGTGTGATGTATCTACTGATGTATCTACTGCGTGTGACATCACTACTCACCAAAATTGTAAAATCTTGGCATTTCTGAATCATTCTGAATCAAATTGCATCATTACTCATTTGTTGGGTGACCTGGCCTGTATTAAAATTAATAAGCAAGGGTGCAATCCTAACCAGATTTCCAGCACTGACATAGCTGTGCCAGTGAGGAATGTGCTGTATCTTGAAGTGGAGTAGTAGTCACGGAGGCCTCCTCAAAGTGTTTGTCCTCTTCCTTAGGAGCTGCATTGTCCTTACCCTGGTGCTGGAAAGCTGGTTAGGATTGCACTCTAAATAAAGTTAATGGGGGTCCACCAACCCTAGTGTTGCCACCACAGTTAGGTTGTGCATATGATATTGTAATTTATTCTGTATGGTCTGGTACAGGAGGATATACATCACGGGGATGACACAATGAGCTCTCACACTGGATGATGACACAAACCCTAGTGACACTACTGTTTGAAATAGCTGGAATGAATTTGCAAACCAGGAAAATAACATATTCCCTTACACAATCCTAACTGGACAGTTCCTAGCTTAATTAAACTCCTTACATTGCTCAAGGAATACCCACTCATTGCACTCATGGTTGAGCAAGTAAGTGCTCCTCTCTGAGCTACCAATCACTCAGGCGGATAACATTTCCCATATCCTGTGGGCTGGGAAATGTATAACTTGGCAGTGGTGATGTTATAAAGGTATCGGATGGAACAAGTGGTACCCCCTGGGGCCCAATTCTACCTACAAGGTACACAACTGGGCACACAGTCTCTATATAGGGACAGAGAGGTAAGTGAAAGTTGGTTCACTTACCTTAATCCACTCATGCATGTGCCCCATGGGGTCAATTTGGACCTGCACCAGCTCTTTAGTTGACATAGACCTGAAAAGAGGTAAGGGTGTGTTAGGGCCAAAATGGAGTGGAGGATATTGGTGGAGCTGACATTTGCTCCTCACTCACCCCAACGGGAACTGCCTTGGAGGCTCCAATACTTGCCTTGTACCACCAGCTCCACGGCCTCTGGGCTGCCTTACCAGCTCTGATGGATGGAGTCCTCACTGCTGGCGGGCACGCAGGCATAAACCTGCCTCCTTGGGCTGTGCACGCTTGTTTAAATTCCCACAATATGCAGAATCTGTTTATGAGAGCATAAACAACTTTCTAATAGTTGTTGTGTATTTTCAAATCAAGTGGCAAGTTTAACTAATTCAAATTAGTTTACAAATTTTGTTGTCACAAATCCTGCAGTAACCGCTATAGATAAAAACTGAAGGTAAATTTGGGAACAGCAAGAGCATTGACTATTTTAATGTGCACTACAGGTCCTAAATGGCATTGACAGCGCAACCCTATAACCCGTGCAGCATCGATGCAACAGGGTTGCGTTGACACTGTGCACTTAGTGCCGATGCGGGAGCGCCAATCGCACCTTGACATTCCGGCGCTGGGTAGGATTGCACCCTGAGTTCTACTGTCCAATGGTATACACAATTGAAAAACAAATAAGTTTTATCGCACAATAATCGGAGGTTTTTGCATTCTAACAACCCAATCCTATCCACGACTGGGCTGTTGGAAGGACGGGTTTACAACAGTGGAAGAATCTTTGCTGCTGTAAAATGGTTGACAACGGCACACACAGCACTCCATTGGTCGCCATTCTGTGAACACTAACACAAGAAGCGGCAGCACCACAACTGCCCGATCCTGCCATGCCATCGGACTTGGTAAGTCAGTGGTGGGGGTAGGGTGTGCAAGGAGGGACTGGGAAGATGGGTACATAATTGGGCAAAGAGGAGGAGGGAGGGGTGGATCCAGTGACAATGGTTGTATCTCCTCCATTGCAAGCCTCCCCACCCCTTTTCTCTCCTCAGACATACCCCACCAAAAGAGGTAGCATATGTCCAAGGAGAGGGTCCATATAGTCCAGCCTCCTGTATATCACAGTGGCCCTGCAGATGCCCCAGGGAACACCCGGGAAATCATAATACTTGTATCCTGTTGCTACCATTGTATTAGGCATTAAGAAATTGGTGGGATTTCAGAAAGTCTGGACTCTGTATGTGTAAGCTTTATATTTTGGCTCGTTTGTACAGTATTTACATTTTACACTGTATTAGTGTCAATGGTAGGCAGATGCAGCAGACCTTTAGGGCGCAATCCTAACTTGGAGTTATTCCGACATAGTTAGGCCAGCAAAGTTTGGCCAGCACAAGGGCTACCATAAAGAGTGTTTGGACCATTCTCATGAGTCAGGAAGGACTCTTATTTATATTAATGAATGATGAATTATGTCATTTCCATTAGACAATTGAGTTTAAAAGCCTATGGGAATTCTGTAAACTAAACTGCATCCATACAGCCACCTCCTAAGCCCATCAGCAAGGCCGCGTGGCCCCAATTCAGGCAGTGCGGTCTCCTTGGATCTGTGCCTGCTCTTTAGCGGGTGCAGATCCAAGGAGCACATAGGGGAGGCTAGAGCCTCCCCTATGGTAAGGAAGCGCACACCCGTCCTAAGCAGCACTGGATTTGGCGCTGACCGGCCGGGCTCGCTAATCCAGCGCTGTTTAGGATTGCACCCTGAGAGAGGTCCAAACGCGCTTTACGGTGGCCCTTGTGCCAGCCAAACTTTGCTGGCCTAACTGTGCCGGCCTAGCTTCAGGTTAGGATTACACTCTTAGTAATTGTCTCCTTGGCATAGATTTCAGTTGTGATAAGTCCACCCTTGTGATAAGGGTGGTAAACAGTGATGTCATTCAGGGGGAACGGACCAGAATGGGCGTTCCGGATCCTAACGGGCTCCGTGGCTGGTTCTGGGTTCCCGACAAGTGCCAATCAAAAGTGAGTTCCTGTTCCTAAATCATTCGAATGACACCACTGGTGGTAAACCCTATCCCTCTTGCATCAATAAAACATATTTTAATAATGTGAAATAGTTCGTGAAGACCCCTTTTCTTGATCAAAGATTCCAACCTCTTCCACTATCAAGGTTGACATTATTATGTCCTTTTCTTCTGCTACAGAATGTCAAGCATAGAGTTTCTTCAAGAGTCATGACAACTCCAAAATCTGGGGGATTGCTTCAATACACTTCAATTTAAAGTGTATTAACAAATTTATGAAAACATTAGCCCATATTAACCAACCATACTCTACAGATGCTCTACAATAGCCATTCCCAAACTGTGGGTCCAGGACCTTCTAGTGGATTATGAGCCAATTTCTGGTTGGTTGCTAGCCTCGACCGACAGGGTCTGGGAGGCTTCTAAGCTCAGCAAGGAGGGAGGGGCAGGATGGACAGCATAAGGGGGGACAGAAGGTTCAAGTGAAAGGGTTGCAGCCAGGAGGCTTACAAGTACAGCCCAATTGCAGCTCTATGCATGAAGTAGTTCCATTCCTATCGCTTGGAACCACTGCCTGGCATGCCTGCCTCCTTTGCCCCCTCTGTAGATTTTTCCAGCCACTTGTTCCTATGGCAAGAACCCCCTCCTCTAACCTTTGGGCTCTTTGTCCCCTCCCTGCCCAGAGGAAAAAAAATCAGGCCCCTTATCCTTTGTCCAATTGATCACCCATTCCTTCTCAGAAAGGCAAGAAAATCCGCTCCATCCCCCACACCCTGGCTGTCCCAGCCTCCAGCCTCCTGCATGGTGCAGCTACCCCAAACAAAAAAAATTAACCCTTCCTCCATCCTACAAAATCCCCAGATCCTGCCTCCTGGCTGGAAGGAACTAACCTTCCCAGTTGTTTGCACTGGTCTGAATGCCAGCTTCCAGATAGCCCCATGAGGTCTTCTGAGCAACACAGAAGCCATGTAAAAAGTAAAGAAGCACACCCAGATACATGAGGAAAATACATGTGTGTTCATGACTCAAGTTTTGCAGATTCATGGCTCATTTCTGAATCAGTGGACCTGAGTATCAAATAATGTAGTTCAGTCAATGCATCACTTTTCCCCATCTATTGCCTTGTTACCACACACACACACACACACACACACACACACACACACACACTCATCTTTGCAGCCAACCCCCAACCTTAGGCAATCCAGCCGCAGGCTGCTTCACAAGCAGACCCAGGCCTGGACCCAGTGATGTCATCTACTGGGCAAACAACCGGAACGCTCCGTGGGCAGCCCCACCCACCCGTCGCCATTCGCCACCGCTCCGTGATGGACGTGGTGCTGCAAGGCGCTCCCGGCCTCGGAGGGGGCGCCTGCTCGTTGGCAGGGACGGGTGGGGGGCTGCCCACGGAGTGCTCCGGTTGTTCGCCCGGTAGATGACATCACTGCCTGCACCCTACCCATCCCCACTCCTAAAACAGCAGAAACACAGGCAAAAACCTGAGGGGCAAAACAGAAAACCTAGGCACTTCTAAGTTGTTTCCAAAAGGGGGAAAAAAAAAAAACACCTCACAAACGGACCCAGGCTTGCATGGAAGCAGTGGGGCTTGTCCCATGTGGTTCTTTCAGAGCTCTGTAAGCCTCATCTTTGCAAGTCTCTTGATGGCTGGAGAGTTGGCAGGCCAGATGGGGAGCCCCCTGAGGATCTAAAGACTTAGATGTCAAGCATTAAAGACTGATGATGTCAAGATGTAAAGATGTAAAGACTGGGTGTCAAGCATTAGGCTTGACACCCAGATATGCCAACTTGACAGGCCCTAGAACCAGGGGTGGGGCCTAGACTTTAGCCTACTCCGCCTTATGGGTAATATTACCCTGCAGCTGGTGCTTTGTATCTCTTCATGTTCAAGCTGTTGAACTGAAATGCATGGCATCATTTATAAATCATAGGGGTAGTTAAGTGACAATGAATTCATACAATTATTCAAATAATTTTGATGCCTTTTTAATCATTAAATATCATGGATCAAACTGCACCCACATAATACGTCTTGAAAAAAATCAGATCTATTTGATGTGAAAGGGCAAATACGGGGTTAAATACAACCCCCACAGTGCAAAGTCTGAATAGCTGTTCAGCCCCCATCTCTGATTGTTTAAATTATGACTACGTATCGTCCTGGTAGTTGGATTGGGAGGAAACCACATATATGGCTCATGTTTCCCCACATGATTTCCTCTACCATCCATTCATTTCATCCACGGTTTTTCATAAATACAGACACTTACTTTTGTACAGTACTAATATTTAATTCCTCTAGGGCTTTTATCTTCAAGACACAATATTGGAAGCAAAACAATATCTATATCTAACGATTCTCCAAATTTATAAGAAAATAGAGGGGGAAATGAGCATTTTAAAATGGCTGGTTAAATTAAACCTAAGGTTGCATACATACTTAAGTAATTTCCTGCCAAATTCAGCTTTTTATGCCGGGAATGTCAGCTATATGATGACAGCCCTGTGGATTAAAATAAGCCCATTTAATGCTATGTTCTTTTTCATTTTGCAAACCTTAAAACTAATACTGGCTAGAGGGAAAACCAGCAAGTGGCAGTATTTGACAAAGATAAAGTTGAACTACAGATGCTTGAAATGTGGGCTAAAACAATGAAGTCACCAACTTTAAAACCATCCAGAATGACTCCGTCTTTCATATCTATTAAGAATACAAAAGGAAACATTCATCAGTATTAATTTGATCTGGAATGCTTTTGAAACAAGCTATCCAGCGTATGTGGGTTGTAAAGCAGGCCTTTCAAGGTTGTGACGCTCCGTTCTGGGATGCCAAACCTCATAAGGAAAACTGATTTCCCCCTATAAGGTAAACATAGAATACAGTCCACATTTTAATCATTTTTCCTTATGCTGAATGGCTATGAAGACATCACAGTTAATACTTCAAAGTCATTGTTTACATGTTTGGTTCTTTTTTTTTAACCTTTCCTACTTCTCATCTCCATATTTTTTCGTTATTGGATTTCCATACTGTTTCCATACTTTTTGGCAAGGCCCAAAGATTTCACCACTCTGAAGAATGATCCAACACAGCTGATGGTGCCATCAAAACAGGAGTTTTCTTTTGACTTGCTCTGGGTATATACATCACAGTATCTCTTGGAAGCATTGCCAGGACTTGCCTCTGTTTCTGGTGATTAAAGATACTGCTGGGAAAGAACAAAGTGCTATTGCTGGATGGCCCAGAGGGCTGGGAATTATATCTCTATTACACTTAAAGCTTCCTTTTGGGGAGGAGAAGGCCTGCCAATGGCATTAATAACTAGCAGGGAATTGGTCAAAACCATGCCCAAACCGTTGGCAGCTCCTTCACCTCTGGATCTGGCCTTAGCCAAGTGCATCTTCGGCTTCCAGTAGCTCTGAAACATCTTGAGGAGAGCCAGGAAAGCAATTGGATTTCATAATTAGCAATTGGTCGATTGCTTCCTTGGAAGGGTTTCTGTTACAACAGCCAAAATGTCTTTCTCCTAAAGCTAATTGGATATTAGGATGAGCTAATCAGTAGTAGTATCAGGGTTTTACTCTCTATCCCCCCCCCCACCCTTCGTATAGAAATTTTGGCACTTTACAATACTCTCACTATCCTTCCTGACAAAGCATCATGGTAGATTTTAAAGTGCAGAGGCTCTTCATGACACCCCCAATAGCCATGTCCCCTAAACTATACAACAACAAGGGGCCCAGTCCTATTTGGGATGAGGCCAGCACGCACAGGGATTTGCAACACAGGAACAGAGTTCTGCTGTGGTAACAGGGCTTTGGCTGTGGGTGCAGCACATGTTGAGTAAATTGCCACAACCAGTGGTGGCACGAGAGGCCAACTGCCAAACAGCCATGGTATGGGTGAGTGTGACAAGAATGAGAGGGGGGAGGAACGAGAGTCATATGCAGGGCAGAGGGTGGCGAGGAAGGCAGACTGGGGGCAGTATTGGCAGCACTCGAGAGCAACAATATACAGTACAATTCCCACCCACCTCTTATGGATCCAGAATTGGTTGAGGGCCAGGAAACAGAGAGTGGGGGTCAATGGGCAATTTTCAGAATGGAGAGAGGTGAAAAGCGGAGTGCCCCAGGGATCTGTCTTGGGGCCCGTGCTTTTCAACTTATTCATAAATGACCTGGAGACAGGGATAAGCAGCGAGGTGGCCAAGTTTGCGGATGACACAAAACTTTTCCGGGTGGTAAAAACCAGAGACGATTGTGAAGAGCTCCAGAAGGATCTCTCCCAGTTGGGGGAATGGGCAGCCAAATGGCAGATGCGTTTCAACATAGACAAATGTAAAGTGATGCACGTTGGGGCCAAAAACCAAAACTTTACCTATAGGCTAATGGGTTCTGAGCTGTCTGTGACAGCTCAGGAGAGAGATCTTGGGGTGCTGGTGGACAATTCAATGAAGGTATCGACCCAGTGTGCGTCAGCAATTAAGAAGGCCAATTCCATGCTTGGGGTCATTAAAAAAGGGGTTGAGAATAAAACAGCCAATATTATCATGCCATTGTACAAATCGATGGTAAGGCCACACCTGGAATATTGTGTCCAGTTCTGGTCGCCGCATCTCAAAAAGGACATAGTGGAGTTGGAAAAGGTGCAGAAGAGAGCGACAAAAATGATTACGGGGCTGGGGCACCTCCCTTATGAAGAAAGACTGCAGCGTTTGGGGCTCTTCAGTCTAGAAAAAAGGCGCCTGAGGGGGGACATGATTGAGACATACAAAATTATGCATGGAAGGGATAAAGTCGATAAAGGGATGTTCTTTTCCCTCTCTCAAAACACCAGAACCAGGGGGCATCCACTAAAGCTGAGGGTTGGGAGAGTTAAAACAGATAAAAGGAAGTACTTTTTTACCCACCGGGTAGTTAATCTGTGGAACTCCTTGCCACAGGAGGTGGTGATGGCATCTGGTCTTGATGCCTTTAAGAGGGGATTGGACAGATTTCTGGAGGAAAGGTCCATCATGGGCTATAGGCAATGATGGATTGTGCAACCTCCTTACAAAGGTGGTGGGCTACTGGTACCGGGTGCAAGGGAGTGGCAACAGGATGTAAGCATCTTGTTGTTACATGCCTCCCTGGGGCACCTGGTGGGCCGCTGTGAGATACAGGAAGCTGGACTAGATGGGCCTTTGGCCTGATCCAGCAGGGCTCTTCTTATGTTCTTATGTCACCTCTCTGTTATACAGCTCAGATGTATGCTTGCTAAACAGCAAACAAATCTGTGAAATCCCATGGTGGATGCTTTTCCTGGGGTAAGTGAGCAAATATTCCATTACTTCAAACTGCCCCCCTCTGGTGAATGCAATGTACAACTGCACCAGTGTGTGTGTAGGGGGGATTTCAGTAGGATTGGGCTAAAAATCAAATATTTTTTTCTGTGAACATTCTCTATGATAAGAATTGGAGTGATTGCTCTGTCAATGAGTTCAGTGGTTTATTTAAAAAGTGAATAAATAGCTGCCCAACCTCCACACGCACCTGCTCAACAGGAATACAGGTGGGGCGGTGACTCAGGAGCCTCCTTGTGGAAAAGCTGCCTTCACAGCCACCAACCCCACAGATGCCTTAGGGAGCCCCATGTCCCAGCCTACTGCCTCCCAGGCAGTAAGGTTGGGGTGGTTGAGCTGCCCGTGAAGGAGGGAAAATGAGGCTCAACCCCACTGTTTTCAAAAATGCCCCCATGGCCTCTGGTGTCAGTGCTGCCTAGGTGCAGCTGCCTTGCCCATTTTGTGTGGGGTTAGGGTGTCACGTGATTTCAATATCACCCATCCCTCAGCGGTTCAGACACAGCCTACATGTGCATTGGATATTCTGGGAATGTAACAGGCCCTTCCAACATCAGGTTGACATCTGGGTTACTGCGACATCCTGTTTTTGGTCTGTAGATGTGAAGGACACACAGTAAGGTTTGTTTTCCCCTCCCATCTCCCCCTCTGGGGCCTGGCCAAGACTACCCACAGCCATCTGGCATCATGGGCCCTCCCTTAATAGTACAACTCCCTGGGGCTTGCTGAGGAAGAGAACTGGGGGGGTCTTCAATCCGCCAAGAACAAGACAACATATGTTTACGGTATTGTATCCATTTTATTGCACAGACTCCATGAGAGAGCAAACTCTGAAGGAGAAATGCCAACCCTCTCTTCCCAACAAGGGAATGGTGGCTGTTGCGAGTAATCCCACAGACAGCCAAGTAACAGATCCTAAGCAGAAACAATGAAAGCAAAAGCAGAAAGAGCTCATCTGAAAGATATACGTTGTCCTGCTCGCTTGCTGCCTTAACGGCTGTTTTCCAACATTCTGCAGGCACCTCAGCTCAGGGCTTCTGGGCATGAGCAGAGCTGTGGCTTTTCTGTTGGAAACAGCTTTTAACATAGCTATCTGTGCAAGGTTGCAGGAAGGTGCATACAGGTATGTAGAGACCAGTGATGTCATGCAGGGGGTACACGGGGGTACGCGAGTACCGGTTTCTAGGATTACAGCTGGCCCCGCCCATTCGCCTGCCCACTCGTTGACTCCGCCCTCTGCAACATTTGAATTTCCTGCATGATAGAGTTGCCTGCATGTTCTCAGAGCCAGGTAGGCAGCGAGCGGAGCCTGTCCTTTCCTTGCCACTGAAAAATGAGTTGCTCTGGGGTTTTAACATGATGCCAGGCCTCCTCAACATGTTCTGGGGGTGCTGTGGAATACTGTTGCAACTGTTGGGTCAGTTTAAAATCATCTGAGGCCTCAAAAAGAGCTTTTTTCATGTCACTTCCTGCCACGACATCACTTCTGGCTTATGACATCACTTCTGGTGGGCGGGTCCCGACACGTGCCAATCAAAAGTGAGTACCTGTTCTTAAATCATTTAGATGACACCACTGGTACAGACTCCCCCAAAGATTCATGTTATTTAGTGTTGTATTTTAATTCTGCCCTTCCTCATTCAGTGAGATGTACTTCCACACATAAGATTTGTGTTATGTGTTATAAAAACATAAAACATTGTGTTATAAAAACATAATGGTTTTATTGTTCTTATTTATGTATTGGATTTGTACCTCCCCTTTCTCCCCAAAGGGCACCCAAGGCAGCTAACAACAACCATTTAAATACATAAGAGATAAAACACATAAAAAATTATAAGATACAAATAAAACTACAAAATAGATAATAAAAGCCAAGCGGCAGTAATAAAAACCACCAGCGAAAATTTTCAGCAGATTACTAGAAGCAGCCATCATGCCCTCTTACAGGTTATGGATGTGTTTTTAGTGGCAGCCATCTTGCTATGAATTTTGACAAAGCAAAATACAAATATTAAAAATAAATAAGCCAGCTAGACCTAAAAAGGAGAGAGGGTGAGCGGAAGAAATGTTGGAAACCGCTTCTGCCCCGGTAACCCCCTACTGGGACACTAAAAGCCAGCAGAGGAACAACCCCGACTCCTCGCATTTCAAAAGGCCGCTGCGCGCCCTCTGGTGATGATTGGTGACTTCTCCGGTTTCCAAGGCAACGGAGCTTCAATCACTCAGCAGGCAGACAGAGGGGGTGTGAAAAGACGCGGCAAAGGCTCAGCATACTGTGGAACGGAGCTGGTGAGAAGCAATTAGCGCTCTCCGCTAGTGGTGATGATGACGCCATGGCTCCCAGTAAATTAGGAGGCTCTTAACTTCCGTCCGCCCCTCCCCCCCAAGGCTCCACACAGCACATCTTGTTTCTGATAAGTTTTACAAGCAGGCAATATGCACCACTCTGATTGACTCCTTTGGCAGAAGAAGGCAACTTCCCCTTGACCACTTAACTGTGAGCAAATGATGTGTATAAGACGAAGACTAAATATGCCACAAATTGGACATTCCGATTTTTATCAGCGCACTGTTTATACAAATGTTGGCCGCTCTCGGTATTCCGCTACGTACAGAAGGAAAAGTTCACGCTGACCCTTTCTGAAACCGAACTTTGTGTAAGTGCCAACGCCTGGCCGCACACACCACTTTCTGATGAGTAATTTGCGAATTCAGTCAGTAATCAGATTATCAATTTCTAAACAAAGGGGAAAAAATTAAATCTGGGTGGTGGCTAGAAAGTCCTGCCGTTAAGTCCCTAACAGTAAATAAATGAAGCGTGTTGCTGTTTTATTAAGAGCATTCACCGTTCAATTGACTTACTTCTGAGTAAGTACATGCATTGGGTTGTGCAGTTTGAAAGTGACGTACAGGTGTAGCTTCTCTAATCCTATGCATCAGTGGGATTCCTGGGAGAAGGGCCAAGCGCTAAGTTTTGCAGGAGCCGGAACTCCTGGGTAACGTGGTCCCATCTCCTCCTCCATTCGCGGTTTGGAGAGCTAGCTAGGAGGCTTTTTTTCTCCGAGCCGCGAATGGCTTTGGAGGAGAGGGGAAGGGACTGCATTATACGCAAAACTTTCCGTTTTGCCCCCCTCCAGAAACGCCGCAAGCTAGGCATATATAATCATGGTGTTCCTTGGGGCTTACTCCCAGAAAAGTATGGATATCAGCGCAGCCTACACTGCATTAGTTTCATTTTTCACTAAAAGAAAATTCGCACGCAAGCTCCCTCACGGTCCCTTCGAAATAAAGCCCCGATGCGGCCATTTCCGGGTTTACGCTGGATCTTGGCACAGTGTGGGGGAAACAGCACGATGCCAGCCTGCCGGGGACCTTAAATGCTACTTAGCAGCACCTTCGTCGTTTCCAAGGACCCATATAATAAGGTTGGCCAACCTTAGAATCAGAGTCATGATCGGCCTCTTTGCTCGCAGAGATTTCATTCGCCCTCTGGAATCGAAGCGATTCTTCACCAGAATGCCTTCCATGAAAGGGGGGGAGGGGAAATGCGAAGAGGGAGCAGCAGGGGTGATGCTTAAAATTCGCGCGCTGCGAAGGGCGGCAGGTGGACTGTGGTGGCCCGGAGGGAGTTCGCGCGAGTTGCCCCATGTACGTGGTGTTAAGGAGGAACAGCGTCCTCGGAGGCCATTGGGGAGCTGCGGACGGTGCGCACACGCCAGCAACGAAAGGAAAGCCTTTCCGGCCCGCGCTTTTGTTTGCAGACAGACAAGCGTGGCCTGGCGTGGCGTCTCTTTGGCTACAGCTGAGCTGTTCGCGCGGCGACCGGGAGCCTCCTGCGTCCCGCGGCAGAAGTGGAAGTGAAGGCGGCGGGAGAAGGCAGAGCTTGTCACGCTGCTCCTTGTCTTCCCCTGCGCTTTCGAGGTCCTTTGTGCTCCCGGTTTCTGCAGCCAGGTGGGCAGGAGAGGGGCAGGGAGGCGCGGAAGTCCTCCCCTGCAACTCCTCCTTCTCCCCGCCAGCGAGAAACCAGCCCCAGCAGCGAGCCATTCGCCCTCCGTCCTCCCTCCTGCTCGCGCCGTGCACCCCTCCGAGGGGACGAGACCAACTCCGGGCCGACGAGCGGAGGGAAGCGGCGTCCGGAGTGCGCCAAGCTCTGGCTGCTGACTGGGGCGGTCCCTCCACCCGCCGTCCCCCTTTTCTCCTCCCCCTCCAGGCTGTGCTGGTGACGGGCTCGCTTCTGGAACCCCCCAGCCCGCTGGCTCGACCGCCACAAGAGCTGCAGTCGGGGAGCCGAGACTTGCCGCCGCCCCCGCCGCTCCTCCTTCGCCTCGGCTTTTTAAGCGCTTGAGTTGCTGCCCCATCCCCTGCTCGGGCTCTCGGCGGCATGGCCCGGCGCAAGGCAGCCGCTGCCTTCCGCGGGCTCGGTTTCTGGGCTCTCCTTCTGTGGACCGGGAGCCTGTGGTCCCTCGCTTCCTCCCAGCAGCCGCCCCCGCCGCCGCCGCCACCTCAACGGGGAAGCGTGTGGTGCCCCAGCCGCTGCCTCTGCTTTCGCACCACGGTGCGCTGCATGCACCTCATGCTGGAAAGCGTCCCCGCGGTGTCGCCGCAGACCACCATCCTGTAAGTGGGACACGGAGCGCGCGAGCCCGGCCAACCAGCCTGCCCTCGGTGGAGCGAGGCGGCGGAGGGGGATACCTGGCAGTGGGGAAGGGAAGGCGCGCTTCGTATGGCAGCGCTGAAGCAGCTGCCCTTGCGCTCCTTTGTCTGTAGCCCCTTGGCCGGGGTGGGTCCCTTCTCCTCCCCTCCCCTCCGCTCCCACTGCTCCTACTCGTGTCGTGTCTGTGGAGTTTCTTTTGTTAGCCCCGTCACCAACCTTCTCTGCCTCTCTGTGTTGTCTACATTACAGGCATATTTGGCTGTTTCCCAAAAATAGTTAAGCTGGGCTGCCTCCGTGGAGCCACAGCTCACCCACAGCCCAGTTACAAGGAAGCTGACTTTTGCCCCATGCAGGATTAAAGAGGGGAGCGGGATTAAGGCTATCCAACTACATATATAGATTTGGCTTAACTGGGTGGTGGTTTGCGCTGATAATATCAGTGAGTTCCATACCAGACGCTTCAGTTTAATTCATTTCTGTGTAGAATCGTATTCTATGTAAAAGTCATACTTCATGCGAGCTTAGGGGTGATGAGTTTAAATCACAGTTTAATATAAAGACCTATGCGTTGCTTTGTTCTGAGGAAAGTAACCACTAGCAGGAACTGTGGGGCTTTTCCAAGTCACTGGTCTCTGAAGTATCTGTGTTATTCAGTTCAGTTCCAAATGTCTCTTTAAAGCTGTTGTGGACTATGTTAAGCTTGTACTAATTGGGGACTTTTGGGATACTTACTCTTTTTGGTGTTTCTCATAGAGTGTTGAATTTACATAGTGTGGTTACATCTTGGGCAGAGTATTTTATGTGTACTCTTTTAATGGTCATGGACTGTGAATGCTTGTGCTTAAGTTTGAATGGGGGATTTTTTTCCCCCAACCAGTTCTGAGAGATTTGAAAACATGATTCCTATTAGTGACTTTAGGTGTGGTGTACTTTATTAAAAAGAGGGGTGGTGTCAGTTGGGGATATGTTCTTTGTGCAGTCACACAAAGAGAGTCTGTGTTGAATTAAACCAGAAGAATATAAACCTCTTATCTTGCAAAGATTTATGCACTTTATATACGTTAACTTAATATACTTTAACTTAATATACTATGGGAACTGCAGTGATATCTCTGAAATTATTCACAGTGAACTGGGGTGCACAAAGTGCACTATTTTCAAGGCCCAGACTTGGCAACAACCAGGGTATTGTGTGTGCAGGAAGAAGTTCTAGTGTTAACATGAATACTTGAGTTGGTTGTAATCACATTCATTTGTGTTCATTCACTTGGGTTGTGAGCACACCAACAATTAATTTGTGGCCTGAAGTTCCACAAATACTACTTCCATTTCCTTTGACATAGCAGTAAAGCAAGGACACAGTTGGGGCACAGTTCTGCATCATCCCACCACCTGTTTGTCCGTGTGTAACTACTGTATGTAGTTTTTGTTTGTATGAACAAGTACATTGATGTATTATTGGGCAACTCCTACATAAGTATGTTTTGAGGAATGACATTTGGAAATACTTTCTCACATATATACGTAGTACTGAATAGGTTTAAAGCACAGTGATCCTGTATCAAGAAAAAGGGTCCTAGAGCAGTGGTTCTCAAACTGTGGGTTGGGACCTACCAGTGGGTCGTGAGCCAATTTCAGTTGGATTGCAAAGTACCTAGAGCAGCCATATTGAAAATATGGGAAGATGGGATGCTGGAAAGGGGAAGGGCTGTGTGCTTGTTTTGCTTGTGTCAAATAGGCTTTTTTCCCCCCTTTTTGATTCACTTTGCTATTGGAAAATGTCTGAGAAATAACCTAACTTGTTACTGCATTCTCAGGAATCAGCAAGCTCTGGCATCACAATGATGGTAGTTCCTGCTATGTCATAACTTCTGATGGGTCCCAGACCGATTTTCTTTCTAAAAAGTGGATCCCGGTGCTAAAACGGTTTGAGAATTACTGTCCTAGAGTCTCTTTTAGGGTGACTTGGAAATTATTTCTAAGTCAGAGAGTGCCCTGCACTGGATAAACATTTTAAATTTCCAGGCAGCCAGGTGCCTGAGATTTTCCAAGACTTGGCACTGATGGGTTTTTTTTTTTGTTTGTGTTTAAAAAAAAAATAGACCTCAACCATTTCAGTAAATAAGAAAGTCTGTGCAAATGCGCATGCTTTATTTGCAACGTTCATTACTTGTAAGAGATCATTTTGATCATTCTGGTTACATTTTGCTTGAGTTATAGAAGTACCCCTAAACATTTTTACTCGGAAGGCCAATTCTAATGCGAAATCCATGAGAAAAAATGTTTAGGAGTACTGATGGACTTCTGGGTAAGTGTGCTTAGGATCATTTTAAAATGATTAAAGTTGGTTTCAGGTATATGGATTTTTTGTGGGTTCTAGCACACAAAAAAGACTTGAGATGTTTTAAGGCACTCAAGAATGTCTTGTTTTGTTTCAGGCTTCAAATACTACTTAAAAATGAAAAGTGCAATTATTTTACCATTAACTGAATCTTTGGCTCAGTGTGCAACCTTTTGGCAGGATCTGATTAATCCAGCAGAGTTGTAAAAAATTCACTGACTAGCACAGGAAGTGGGCGGTTAATGTTTCTTACATGCGAAAGAAAGTACATTTACAGAGGATTTTTCTATCGGTCAATGTTCTTTATAACACTTCCTGTAATTCCATTTTGTGAATGATTCCGATTGCTACTTCATGTTATTGTCAGCAACACATGACTAAAGGTTTGAATGGATGTCAGAAATAATGTGGCTTAGAAGATTATAATCTTTTATTAAAATTGCTTGATGGGTCTCAAAGTATTATTAATTAGTACATTGTAATTAACAAAAGCCAATTGTAATATGTGTTAGGAAGCATTTCCTTTCCCCTTCCCACCATTAATCACGGTGCGTTGTAAGCCTTGGGTGAGGAAGGATGGTTCCTTTCTCTAACGGTTTGGTGGATAGGTTTTAGCCATCAAGTGCTACAATGAATTAGACAGTGGTTTTCAACCAGTGTGCCGTGGCACATTAGTGCAGTGGTTCTCAAACTCTTTGGGCGAGTTTGAGCCAAAGTAAGTACTTGCAGGGGCGGGATGAAGGCAGTGACACGATCCCTGGGATTGCGTTGCTGCCTGGGGTGATGAACTGTGATTGCTTTACCCGTTACCTTGCTAGGCTCTGGGAGCTGCAGGGAGCCCTGTGGAGGCCACCACAGGGTTTCCCCCCAACATTGTAAAACTGAAAAAAAAGATTGTGATCCGCTTCCGGGTTGCAATTGCAGAACTAGAAGTGGGTTGCAATTGCTCCATGGGGAGTCCTGCAGAGTGGGAGGCCTCTGCAGGGCTCCCTACAGCTCCCGGAACCTAGCAAGGCAACAGGTAAGGCAATTGCAGCACCTGTCACCCCAGGCAGTGACATGATCCTGGGGATTGTGTCATTGCCTCCCACCTATCCCTGCCCCTTAAAGGCCCAAAGGCAGAGGCTTTCAGGCTGGGGTGTCCCAGTGTCCCAGTTTGAAAACCTCTGCATTAGTGTAGTGCAAATGGTCCACAGGTGAGCTATGAGAGTTGGGGGAGGGTCATTGATTAATAGGGAAATTGGGGGTGTAACCCCCCTCCTGCCAGGATTAAGTTATGCTTTGTCAATTGTCCAAAACCTGATGTTGTGCCCTGGCGATTTTAGTGCCTTATGGAGTGTGCCATGAGATGAAAAAGGTTGAAAATTGCTGATCAAAACTATGCAGTTTGTTCTGTTGAACGCTGATGTATAGAGATACAAACCTTATGGAACAAGACTAGACATGATGCTCATTTGTCCTATGGCTGTGTTGTTCAAACTGGTGTGTCCCGACCTGATGTCAGCTGGGTCACGGAAAGCTGGGAGCAGCCATTTTGGAAACTGCAGACTGTACTCTTGTTATATTCCTTTTGTTAGTGTTAACAGTTTAAATTTTCAAGTGAGGGTTTTTTAAAAAAAATTTTAGTTCAATTCTTTTACATAATATTTGGTCCTAATCTTGCTTTCTGTCAGGGATGCTTCATAGCTGTACAATTGCTGCAGTCTAAGAATGCCAATTGGCAATTCGGAAGTGTCATTTTATTATTACAATGACAGTGCTTCCTGCTTGATGATGTCAGTTCCAGCCACAACATCACTTCCAGGTTAATGACATAACTTCTGGGGATCCTGACATAAGTACCATTCTAAAAAGTGGGTCCCGGTCTAAAAAGTTTGAATACCACTGCCCTATGGTATTTAACTAATACTAGCTTTTTGTGACCCGGCGTTGCCCGGGGGCAGACATTATCCCCAGGCTCTATTAGGAGGAGGAATGAGTTTGTTCTGCAGTGCACCCCCACCTCTGGGGGCGTAAGGGGGGCTCTACCCCCACAGTATATCTGTCCAGATCGTAAGGAAGGAGTGTACCACGTGTGGTGCACATCGTTCCAGGCGTTCCAGAGTAATGGTGGAACATACACACAAATCTGCAAACCTCCCTCAAAAGCATGACATAGTGAGATCCATCTATAGACATATAGAACCCGTCCCTGAAATAAAAGAGTATTGATGACCTGGAACCCACAATGCACACTATCACTGTGAAATGCATGAGGAAACAGGGACACCATCAACTAAGAGAGCAATATGAAGGTCCCACTTACTGTCTGCAGGTCCTGTAGCAGGACAGCCCTGCTATCCTCATGTGGCAGTATAAGAAACAGGCAGAGGTGGCCAGTTAGCTCCCTGGACATAGGCCCCTCTCAGATCCAACTGGGTGCTGGAACTCCCTGGATCCTGCTCTTTCCACCCTGGCCCACTCAGGCCACGCAGGCGAAGCATTTAGTTTCGCTTTTATTTCTGTTCTGCTCAGTTTCAGCTGAGCTGCTGCAGAATCGTCTGTGACCACAGGGTGGCAGCAGACCTGTAGCCCCATGCAATCCCCTTGGTTCCTGACGATCTGGGCCCCCTCCCCGAAAACCGGGGGGCCGTAGGGGGGTCTGACCCCTGCAGTGATTCCTTCCAGGCTGCAAGGAACGTGTGTGCCAAGTTTCGTGGCCGTGGGTCAAGGGACGGAGATTTGTATAAGGAACATACATACCCGCATACATACACACCCACGTCCAGTTTTATATATATAGATTAACTCAGTTCTTTAACTTGCGAGATTCTCTGCAATCCAGCCTTTTTATTAATGTATGGAAGAGACAAGAGTAACATGGGATGAGTGAGTATAGAACAGGCAAGAACACCAGTGATTATTTTTGGTATTGTACAGTCTTGTCACAGAGCAATTGTTTTTGAATCACACGTGAGTCATCTAGGCCAGTTGATTAAAAGGTCCTTTTAACTTGTATTTACTGCAAAGACAATAAGAAATACATAAAACTTGGATTTGTTTTTGTCTGTGTATTTGTCTATATATATAAAAGTGCGTGTGCGCGCGCGTGCTGCATAGACTCCGCAACACCTGAAGCGATGCGCACCAAACTCGGCACACGCATGCCTTGCAGCCTGGCGACAAACACTGCGGGGGTCAGGCCCTCCTAGCGCCCCCGGGGGTGGGGGTGCGCAGGGGCCCCCACATGAAAACGGTCAAAAACGGCATCGAATCTGTAGTTTCCAGGGTCACTGGGATGAACGGTGACTCTCCCAACACCATTGGAGTCCTGGTTCGGCCCCCCCTTGGTGTGGGGGGCAAGAAGGGGTGCAAAACAAAATGTCCGCCATGCCTTGGCACCAGACTCAGCATGTGCATGCCTTGCAGTCTGGCGACAAACACTGCGGGGGTCAGGCCCCCCTAGCGCCCCCAGGGGTGCGGGTGCGCAGGGGCCCCCACGTGAAAATGGTCGAAAACGGCCGAAATCGGCATTGAAGCCGTAGTTTCTGGGGTCACCGAGGTGAACGGCGACGCTCCCGACGCTGTTGGAGTCTGGGTTTGGCCCCCCCTCGGCGTGGGGGGCAAGAAGGGGTGTGAAACAAAGCGCCCACTATGCCCTGCTGGAACACCTGGAGCAATTGACACCAAACTGCACGCACATGCCTTGCGACCTGGCAACAAACACTGCAAGGATCAGGCCCCCTAGAGCCCTCGGGATGGGGTGCGCAGGGGCTCCCACATGAAAATGGTCAAAAACAGCCGAAATCAGTGTTGAATCCGTAGGTTCCGGCGTCGCCGAGGTGAGCGGCGATGCTCCCGACGCCGTTGGAGTCTGGGTTCGGCTCCTGTTGGCGAGGGGAGCGAGAAGGGGTGCAAAACTCATAATCTTTGGAAGATCATTTTTTTCCTAGGCAATGCTGGGTAACAAAAAGCTAGTGTTTACTAAAGAAGTTATAGTATTTAAGCAAAGTATGTAGAGGAGGATGTAAGGACTACACAGGTTTCTCTCTTGTATCCATGTAAGAATAGTTCCACCAGCACCACCCCACAGATATGGAAACAGCAGATACAGGAAACCCTATTTCAAAGCCCCCCCCCTCTTATTTACCGTATTTCCCCAAGTATAAGATGCACCTTTTTTCAAACAATTGGGGCGCTAAAAACTAGGTGCGTCTTATACAAGGCACGTGAGCACGTGCACCCTCGCCGGTCCTTTGAGACAAGCAGGAGCACGGTTCCCCGCACTCCCGCTTGTCTTAAAGGGCCAGAGGCAGCGCTGCCACCGGCTCTTTCAGGGGATCGGATGCACGTGCA
>JAJKFI010000012.1:21308381-21353670 GCA_029204185.1 Lerista edwardsae | reverse complement strand
ATGCACGTGCATCCGATCCCCTGAAAGACCCGTCCTTTGAGACAAGCAGGAGCACGGTTCTCCGCGCTCCCGCTTGTCTTAAAGGGCCGGAGGCAGCGCTGCCGCTTGCAGGCTCTTTGAGACAACAAGAGCACGGAGAACGCAGCGCTGCCTGAGCGGGCAACGCTGCGGTCTCGGCCCTTTAAGGCAACTGGGAGCACGGAGAACGCGTTATCTGTGCTCCCGCTTCCCTTAAAAAGCCGTCAGGAGCATGGAGAACGCAGCATTTCCTAACGCCCCCTGCCACTTCTAAGAGGGGGGCGGGGCGCCAGCAGCATGTTATCATTGGGCGCCATTTTACATTAGGTCCGCCCCTGGGGGGTGGGTGGAGGCATTTTTTCCCGCTTGTTGGCAAATTGTAACCTAAAGACACGTTCTGCCCAGAAATGGCTCAGAGAAGATTTTCGTACAGTGCTGAATTCAAATTACAAGTGATCAAGTTTGCAAAAGTGAATGGAAATCGTGCTGCTGAACGTAGATTTGGTCCTCCTCCAACTGAGAAAACCATCCGAGACTGGCTACGGGAAGAAGAAACCTTAGTCAAAATGCCACGGCGGAAGAAGGCCATGAGAGGCAAGTCAGCAAAATGGCCTGATTTAGAGACGGAATTGAAGATATGGATAGAAGAGCAAAGGGCAATTGGAATTCCTGTGTCCACAACGATGGTTCAGCATGAGGCAAGAAAAATTGCTGATGAAAAAGAAGTTACTGATTTCAAAGGAGGACACAATTGGTGCTTCAGGTTCATGAAACGGAATGGACTAAGCATGCGCACACGCACCAGACTTGCCCAAAAGATGCCTGAAAGCTATGAGGAGAAGGTACTCAAATTTCATTGGTTTGTCATTCAATGCCGGAAGACACATCAGTTTGAGTTGGGACAGATTGCAAATATGGACGAAGTCCCCCTTCAGTTTGATGTCCCAAGTAACAGAACTGTTGATAAGAAGGGGGTGAAAACTGTAATTGTGAAGACAAGTGGACATGAAAAGAGCCATTATACAGCTGTTCTAGCTTGTTGTGCTGATGGAACCAAGCTGCCTCCTATGCTGATTTTCAAACGTAAAACAATGCCAAAAGAAGACATTCCCCGAGGAGTGATTGTCCACGTTCATGAAAAGGGTTGGATGGATCAGAATGGGATGAAGATCTGGTTTGAGAAAGTTTGGAGCAGGAGACGAGGTGGGCTCTTACGCAAACCTGCCCTATTGGTGCTTGATCAGTTCAGGGCACACATAACACCAAACACAAAGCAGATTGCTGCAGAGCAAAAAACAAAACTTGCCGTCATACCTGGAGGTTTGACATCCCAGCTCCAACCACTCGATGTCAGCATTAACAAACCGTTCAAAGCTACCATGAGAGACGAATGGAACAAATGGATGAAGTCTTCTGGGGACAATTTGACACCAGCAGGAAGAGTGAAGAAACCAACTATAGGAGAAGTTTGTGCCTGGGTGAAAAGATCCTGGGATAATATTAAGATCGAGATCATTATCAAATCATTTAAGAAATGTGGCATTTCAAATGCCTTAGATGGAACTGATGACGATGCAATATATGATGACAGCGATTCGTCATCAACCACAGATGAGGACAAGCTGATGGATGAGAGTTTTGACAGTGACGAGTAGTTTTAATAAAACTTGAGTTCAGTAACTTTATGTGTGGTGGTACATTTTTTTTCAAATTTCTGGCCCCAAAATTAAGGTGCGTCTTATACATGGGTGCGTCTTATACATGGGGAAATACGGTACGTAGTCTAAAGTCTTCCTCAGGGAAAATGTTCCTTCCTTTTACAGGTCACTATAAGCAGTGCATGCCTTTAGCAACATGTAGACAGACTGAGACGTGGTGGCGCAGCAGGTTAATACGCTGTTGCTGGGCTTGGGAGTTCAAGACTGCATGACGGAGTGAGCTCTCATCGCTACAGCCTCCCCACTTGTACTGTGGCAGCACATAGCTTTGCATGCTACCAGAGACCCTTTTGCGACGGCTGTAAGCAGTCTCCACTGGCAGAGCGCCAGTTCTGCTGGCGGAGTGGGATTGGGCCGTTCATATTAGCAGCATAACTCTGTGCCTGCGCATTGCTGGCATCGCGGCTGCACTGATCAGACATCTGAGCAATGCCTGTCATATCCTAAGCCCATTAGATACAAAGGGTAAGCAAGAGCTTGACCTGTGTTCTTCAACTTTGGGGTCAGGATCCCAGTGGGGTTGCAAAGCCTCAGTCGGGAATCAGCAACTTACAGGAATGAAAAAGGGTTGAGGGCCATTGGACTAGAGCAACACTAGGTAAAGGAGAAGGTGTCTGATGTACTTTTTTAGGTACCAGGAGACTGTGTCCCAGTCCTGCTCAGGTTCTTAGTAATTGTGCTAAAATCGCTTTCACTAGTACTAGGCTTCAAGGTAGCTCTTTTTCTCCTCTCTCTGGCAAGAATATGTAGCTACATTGATAAGTGCTGAGTGAGTGTTACAGAGCAGGGAGTGGATCGCAACGGGGACCAGGGTGGGCTGGCAGGGTCCTGGGAGGCAGGCAGCATTGATGGTGGGTCCCCAGTCTCATATTCTATCTTATTTATATGTAATAAAATTATTTCATTTATTATTTATTATATTTTATTTATTATTTATTGGGATTGTGGCACAGAAAGCATTGAAGCGCTATACTATGGAGCCACAGCCCTCTCAGGAACACCATCAGTGGCCATGGAAACTCCAGCATTCCCAACCAATCATGGAGCAGCAGCCGTATGAAAAAAGCCAATCATTGCAACCCTCTCAGTTCCTGTCCCAATGCCACCGGCAGGGAAGCACAGCCAAGGTGAACCAGTAAAGGGGTTGTAGCAGATTTAGGGCCAGGCTGCTATCAACCCTTGGGAGCATCACCATGACAGCAGCACAATTGCACATACAATACAACCCACCTGACAGGGTGCTATAGCACCTCCTGTTTTAGGAGTTACTGTGGCACGGGCAGCATGATGTAAAAGCAGAGAGAAGCCGGAATTTCCAGCATGTGGGGTTCCTGCATGTTATGCACACAAATGCACACTGCCAAGAAATGCCTTTTATACTGCTTAGGAACAAAGGAGTGCGATCGGTCCCTCTGACACAGGCAGGCATATAGATAAAGAAGCCTTTCCTGGACAAGGGTTTGAGACCCTGTGTGGGAACCTAGTTGGCTGAGGAATTCCTTTGGAACAGCAGGAACTAGGATGAGCCACCATCCCAACATCACTCAGGCAGACAGGAGCACTGGTAGCACACAACACAGAAACTTAGGCTGGAGGCCAGACAAGACAGATTTGTGCCACAAAGGACTTCCTGTAACCAACCTTCTGTTCACTTGTTGTATGGCTAGCCAGAGATAGAAGAAGAGACAGTTCACAAGGCTGTTTCGACTACACAGCCACAGCAGGTAACAGGCACAGAACACCCCAATCTTACTACGCCACAAACAGGCGCACCTCACTTGGAGAATATAGCACACAGACCAATTAGAGGGAGCGCCGTGTGGACAGTTCATTAGGCTTGTATGTGACACCAGGTCCCTTTCTGGTCATATGTGCATCAGGCACTTCGCACCAGGGCTGGCAACTGCTGCCCAGGAGCTCCAAGCTTAGCTATGACTGCCCTGCCTGCTGCCCCATGCCATCTGCCTCATCATACAACATTATGTTCACTGCTGTTAACAGGAGGATTGTAACCAACAGAGGTCTTCTCTTTCCCACCCATCCCCTGGAGCCCAAAAATTCAGAGAGCGAGGGCCTTATTGCAGAGAAGCCTTACTGCCACTCCCCCTGTAGACTCTGAGGTAAGAAACAACTAGAGTAGGGAAAAGATCCCCATCTACTGATACGCTTCAGTAAATACTTTGACTTGATCTTATTTAGCGGTAAGTTACTTTATTATTATACTTTATTAACATAAATAAGATCAAGTCAAAAGTATTTACTGTATCAGTAATCAGTATCAGTGCAGCACCTGAAAGAAACACGTAAGTGGGGTTGCGGACTATCCCATACCAGAGGGGCTCTTATGCCTTTGTTATCTGACAGCCAGCAAAATAGGTGTCAGAGCCCTTGGTCTGCACATCTTATCAGGTCGGTGGTCAGAGGACAAAAGGGACGTGCTCAGAGGAGAAGGGAAGTCAAGGCCACACGCCCTTAGGAATCACAGAGAGGACAGGTAAGGGTCTGGGTCATAGGACATCACATTTCCCCCCCTTTTGACATTAGGAACGTGGTGGCGCAGCGAGTTAATCCGCTGTTGCTGGGCTTTCAGCCGCAAGGTTGGGAGTTCAAGACTGCGCGACGGAGTGAGCTCCCGTTGCTTGTCCCAGCTCCTGCCAACCTAGCAGTTCGAAAGCACCTTAAAAAAATGCAAGTAGATAAATAGGGACCACTTCGGTGGGAAGGTAATGGTGTTTCATGCACTACGGCGTAGAGTCATGCTGGCCACATGATCGGACAAAAACGCTGGCTCTACAGACTTTGAAACGGAGATGAGCACCGCCCCCTACAGTCGGTCACGACTAGACCATTCGGTCGTGGGGAAACCTTTACCTTTTTTTGACTTTAGACTGCTCCCTCTAGACAGCAGACAGAGTTGTGCCAACTCCAACAGCCAGGAGCCCCTGTGCTATCGCGACGTGTTGTCTGGCACACTTCTGACAGTGCACGAGCTTGTTCAGTCAGTGCTAAACCAGTTAGGATTGTGCTGTAAGTCTGTAGATTCATTTTATAGTTTTTTAGGTTCCTTATTGGGTGCAATGTATAATTTGCATTCATATACTTTTCTGTTCTTTTAACACTTACCTATATTGATGTTTCCTATAATTCTTCTAGGTTTCATACAATATGTTCTGTATGTTTGTCTGCAATGCTGTGCATTACCTGGAAGTAATTGGACTTATTTCTGAGTAGAAATGCATAGAATTGCACTGTAGAGCCTGTGCAGATGTCTGTGTATTGATTGGAACTTGTTCTCGGGCTGATATGTATTGCAGTGTTCAGATTGCAGAGCTTACACACCCTGGGATATACCTGCATAGCAGTGCATATTTTAATAAATATAGGTAGGTTCAGGGCAGGGCTAGCAGACACAACTTTCCATAAATGTTTGCCGGTCTACTGCACAAGGCTTTTAATACTTGTATTTTGTTTATATCAATGCAGCTTGCTTTCATGCCTGGCCTGGGAGAGGATGCCTTTTCTCAAAGACTCCTTGTGTTTTAAATTTTTGATAACTAAGGATGCTTACTTTCCAGTTGTTATCAGAGTAGAACAATTTGTGCATTCTCTTCCAGAAAATGTACTGTCAAAGCAGGGAGTAATACACCTCCTTAGAATGTTTCTCATGGACACCTCAATTTTGCACATTTTTGCACAACTCCTGTGCAACACAAAGTAACTTGTATATTACAAATGACATCATATTTCCCTTTTCAGGGAATCAGGGAAACACATCTGAGCATGTTCTCATATGATTTTTAGATGGGAAGTAGAAACTTAAATGTGTTTTTAAAACAGGTGTTTAAAATTATATGCGGTCTTGTAATAGATTTCCGATACTCGTAGTTGGATAGTGTTGGTTTTTATTTGATTTTATTGTATGTTATTGTATTTGGATATTTTATGAACTTGGTTGAGCATCTCTTTTGGAAAGAAAGGCATGATAAAAATGGTCGAAATAAGCAACACATTTTATGGTTAGCTTGAACACAAAGTTCAGTATCCCATTCTGTTTGCCTTTCTGAATTCAGTTTAAAAGCTGCTCTCAGGCTATATATGTGTGGTGGTTATGATTAATCAAGAGTAATTTTAGTACTCTTCAGATGAAATATTCCCATCATGTGTCTGTCATGTGCCAACTCCACAAATCCCCATGCCTTCTCATCTGAAATAAATTGTTCTAAAAACTACGTTTACTCATGCTAGAAGAGGGATTGGTGTAAAACCCAAACATAATATTCTTGGTAAAACTTTTATTTTTTTAAATACACAAATCTATTTAATTACTTTATACATGGCAGAACTGTGAACGATTAGTATTTAAAAGCTGGCATCATGGCATTCCTCATTCCCACCTCATAAAAGTATTCCTGGGTTTTGTTCTCGGTCAGTCCTGTGTCAGAGGTAAAGTGAAAAGCATGTGAGCATTTCCAGACACGTTTGAGGCTTAGTATAGTATAAAGGAACACCGCTGACTTTGCCAGAGTTGTTGTCCTGGTTAAAATATCTGGTTTTGTCTTATGAGTAAAAAAAGAAACTAACTCATTCAAAAACACTTTTCCAGTAAGCAAAATCTGTTTGCCATTGGTTCCAATTAGCACTTAAAGAAGCAGTGTGGATAATCAACCGTTTTACTGTTGTAACCATAGGCATACATTTCAAGGCAGTGCAGAATGAATGCTGCTTCAGCTAAAATGGAATGTCTCAAATGTTGGGGGAGGGGATTTGTTCACTCTCATCAGTTGCCAGGTTTAGATTCTTGTTGCTCTGGGGCTATAACTGTTGCTAAGAACCAGCTGATTCCTTTGAGAAGAAAATTGAATGACCATTAAAGATCCAGCAGTTAATGACTTGGAAAATAAATATATTTTAGGGTCTGCAGGCTTCCTTTCATTGTTTCTTGACTGCTGCAAGGATGCTGTTGTTGTTGCCTCATGTAGTCTTTCCCACTTCTCTGCGTTTTCCTTTAAAAAAAATCCCCAAAAGTCATTTACATGAGTGGATGAGGCAGAGAGATGTTTACTTATGAACTAACATAGCCTTTCCTAATGAGTTTCCGAGACATCTTGTGAATTTCTGGGCACACACATGCCTGCAGAGCTGATCTTCAGTGTAATTCATAAACCTTTAAAAGGTCTAAAGGTTCAGAAATCTACTAATCTAAAACAAATTCACTAATCTAAACTACTAATCTAAAACACACAAATTCTAATGTAAACCGAATCCACACTATTGCATCCTATTGGGGCCTTATGCTGCTGGAACTAGTGCAACTAGCGTTCTGGCAGCACAAATGCTGGGCCTGCCATTGTGCACTTCTGGGCTGCTGGCAGAAATGGGCATCGGTGCAGCCCACGCAGCAGTAGCTCCAGATGCGGCCAATTGTGCTGGTAAATTGGCGGTGGGGGCATGTTGTGGGTGGGGAGGGAGAGTTTTAGGGTGACTCAAAGAGGGCAAGGGCTGGGAGGGTATGGCTGTTGTGCAAGCTACATCTAGACACTCGTGTTATAAAATTATTTTGAAGGGAATATGAGTCTGTGGTCTGAATTGTAAATTAGTATGAGCAGAATTCAGTGTCTCACTTGAGACAGACTTATCCCTGACCTGTTTTCAGGCAGAGATATTTGCGTCCCTTCATTTTCCCTGTACACTGTTGCTTCTTGAAATGTTTTATTTATATATGCTTTTATACATAGTGGTACTGGTGTAGCTAATCAAAGTGTAGCCTGGTGCAGAGGGCAAAATGATACCTTGGAAGTGACATCAGTTGTATTTTAATTTTCTTGGGGGGGGGGGGGTTGGCCATGACTTTTGATAGAATGAAGATATTACTCTTCAATGATATTATTTCAATGCATTTTGCATTACATTTCATTGCATTCTGCATCAAATGGTATATAACATAATGGTATTATTTATACATACCAAGGTTTTCACAATTTTGGCCACTACCATCAAGCTCAGCTTGTTGCCTGGTGCAGTTGCACCCCCGTGCACTTCTTTAGCTGCGCCCCTACATTGTGGGCAACCAAGTGACAGAAGGAAGAAATGAAAAGAAGGGACCATCATGAACATTTGCTGTTAAATGTATTTATCAACAATCACATGTACTTCTTTTTCTAGAGGAGAAATAAAAGGACACTTGTCATTCTGTGAAGAATTTGGTGTCCAGTAACATTACTGATTAAGCTGCGAGGATGTTAGCTTTCCTCACTTAACATGGATGGCATACATCTGTTGTAAGAATGCTTAGAATGTAAGGGATCTGTGTTGTCTTCTAAATGAGATAACTTGATTATACCAAAGTGTGAGACAGCCATCTGCATCCAGCTTGGATTCAAGAAATGATGGTAGGCTTTAGTCCAAAACAGCCGTTTAGATCAGTGGACAGGACCTCCTGGGTTGGAGTGGTTTTCTTAGTAGCGGCTCCCACTGCCAAAGATGCAAACTCTGGTTCAATTTTAAAAGCCGCTCACTACTTGTTCTGTACAACTGCTGCAGGGCAAACTACAAAGAAAGCACAATCTGGACCTATGTGGCAGCCCCACTTGCCTAAGTAGTTTCTTTGGATCATATTCCTAATTCCTATTGTGCAGTCAGATTAGTTGAAGACTCAGAACTGTTCTCCCTAATTATCCCCCAAAGGCCTTTTGCTTAAACAAAGTGGCTCATTCACTGTTCTAGTATGTTTCCAATTTAAATGTGCAGTTTGCAACCATTTCTTTATTTTTGTTAATGCAGAAATTGTCCTATTCGGCCATTGTAAATTTTTGGTGAAGACATTAACAGTACAATCCAAACCTCGTCCCCATGGCCGGCATAAGCCTCTTGCGCCAAACAAGCACTGTTGTGCATGTACCATAAAGCACATGTGTGCCAGTGCTTCTGATGCAGGTACCTGCGTTGATGCCACAGTGCCAGCACAAGCTCCCATTTCACCACTCCTGTGCCATTCAAGTTTGGCTGGCACAGGGATGGTTCTAGGCAGTGGGAAGGCAGGATGGAACAGGACGGGCAAAGGGCAGTCCAGGAGGCGGAGTGACCCGGGGAGGGGGGGCAGTGTGGATGCGGCCGTTAGGCTGCATCTAAACCCCTGCCCTTGGGTCCTGCGCGGAACTCAGATCTGCACCCGCTATATAGTGAATGCAGATCCAAGTAGCCCATAGGGCTGGCTGATGCCTACTCTGGGGCAAAGGTGCCTACCCTGGTCCCTCCTCCTCCTCCTTTCCAAGAGGGTATGGCAAGCACGGCTCCATTTTTTCTCCAGTAAAATACACTGTGTTCAACATTTAATGAATTTTTGTCCCACTTTACCTTCACCAAGTGAATGTCCAAGGTGGCTAAGGGTTCTATCGCTGGCGGAACTGGCATGCCACTGGCTCTGGGTGTTTTTTTAATAGGGGTGGGTTTTTTGTTAAATACTACATAACACAAAACACAGCCTTTGGGAATTAAAATATTTGAATAAAAACACAAAACAACAGATTTTTGGCATTTAAGGTATTTTCCAGAAGTTAAAATAGATTATTTTTTTCTGATTAGAAATAATACTGTGGCTGCATCTGCTGACTTTTTATCATGTATCATCTACCTAATGCACTTCAAAAGCATTTAAAATTAATAAAAATGAGAAAATGGAATGAGAATGTAGAATAAAAACACGTAACACCGCAATTTGCTATTTTAATTAAGAAATTTTGGAAAAAATATCTCCAAAAACGCACACCCCTAAAGCAGTACCTGGAGCGTAGGTATCGCTCCTGCTGGGGCCAGCACCACTCAGCGCTATGCCTCAGCACTGACTGTATGTCTGCCTGTGCTCCGGTAGCACCGGACAGCAGTAAGGCCTGTCAGGGTGGGGCAAGGTGGGGAGGGGGCAGAACTGGGCAGGGGGAGGGTAGGAGGATTTAATTAGGATTGCATTTAATTAGCCTGCATTATTGGTGGGGGAAAGGATAGAATCCGGCTCCAAGAAGACGATTGGCAGACAGCCAGGGCTCCCCAACTGTTTTCTCTCCACCCATTTTTTGATCAATATTGCTCCCCGCAGCTGCTTTTCTTTCTTTGGGAAATACGATAGGTGGGAAAAGCAACTGGAGGCTATTTGGAACACAAATATGGCCAGAAGGAAAAACATTAAACGTCTGTTCCCCCCAGCTAAATGTGATCACCTGTGGCTGATTTTGGTCATACACAAACGAAACAAAAGATGGGGGAAAAGCTACATAACTGCCTGTCAGAACTAATTTGAGTTGCAAGGCTTTATTTCTGGGAGGTGTACCTAGTTGCAGGTGGTAGTCTGTTCTTTGTGTACCAGCTTTGTCTACTTTTTCACTGGATTGCTAATGTGGATTCAAGATTGCCTGTCGTAAGATGTTTGCCTTTGGAGAGTTGAAAAATCTTGTGTATCACTGACTTTATTGCTTGGCTACGAAAGCAAGATTAGGATAACATTAGGACAAAATGTTATATAAAAGCACTGAACTAAAACCAATTCTTTTTTTAAAAAAAACCCATTTCAAATCTCAAACTGTTAACACTTGCAAAAGTAAGGTTTCACAACACTTGCAAAAGTAAGGTAACACTTGCAAAAGTAAGGTTTCCAAGATGGCTGCTCCCAGCTTTCTGTGACCCACGTAAGATCAGATCGTGATCCACCAAGTGGGTCCCAACCCACATTTTGTATTAGATTCACAAGTTTCAAGCCATGATGACTATGTGCAATCTTCTGTTTAGAGGAGTCTGTCTATCTTAGAATGCCATGTTCAAGGAAGTGGCAATAGGATGCAAATAGCTCGTTGTCTTGTCTGCTCCCTGAGGCATTGGGTGGGCCACTTTGGGATACGGGAAGCTGGACTAGATGGGCCTTTGGCTTGATTCAGCAGGGCTGTTCTTATGTACAATGTCTTGGCTTTGTAAAAGAACTACCTTATCTGGATATCTTTTTAGCTGTGACTAAATTAGTTTTCTAGGTACACAATGATTTATATCACTAAACAAGAACAATTTGGTTATTTTTGAATGTTTTTGGCCCCATTTTAAAAAGCTTTGTCCATACCAGAATGCGTGGAATATTTTAATCCTGCGATTTTCGACCAGTGTTCTCAGGTGTGCTGTAGGAGTTTAGGGGAGGGTCATTTATTTGTATGGCCATTGCCGGATGGGAGTCCCCTAGTGGCAGTGTGATATGCCTTATCAATTGTAAGAAAGCTGACAGTGTGCCTTGACAATTTTAGTGTCCTGTTAGTGTGCTGTGAGATGGAAAATCACGGTTCAGAATAACAAGCATATAAGTACTGTGGTTCGTATGGTTCATATTGGAAGTTCTCATGAAGATAACATGCCATACAGAGTCGACTCCTCTAGGATGAACTTTTGAAGCTCGCTGCACTCATATTAATCTGCAATCCCAATGCACATTGAATCCCTTGCATAACACAGCTCCATTTATCTTCTTTGTGTGATGACTTTTGAGTTGCCTAAATCTGTGATGAGCAAACAAGCTCTGTGAATACAACCACAGTCTCTTCAAGGAAAAAGTGCATGGGTATTAAAACACAGCACTGGGGGCTAATTCTGAGTTTCAAGCTTCTAGGTGCGCATTTGGAACAAATCTTTTTTAAACCGTTAAAGTGCAATTGAATTGCCCTTTGGCCAGGAAGGCCAAAGCACAACCTCTAATCCATCTTGTTCAGGCAGCAAGCCTCATTCAGCCCCTCTCCATGAACAATATCACTTTTATTGTATCCTTCAATCAATCACGTACATTAAGCTGTCGCTCCCAGCCTCTGACTCTCACAGCTTCTATTCAGCTACTACACTTCACCCATTGGGCCATTCTCCAGAAGCTCTTGCAAGCCCCATTTGTCTACTTGGTATCCAAAAGCTGCTGTGCATCTTTTTACAACACATTACAACATATTGTGTCTGATTACACAGCTGCATCAGCCTGCTGTATGGCATATTCTCCTTCAAGAATGGCTGCAGATTACTGTTTGCATTTTAAAAGGTACTTCCTTTCTACCTTCCTTGGATTCAGAAGCCTGAGTGTTGTTTTTGACATTTTTAATTGTTGCCAGGACGCTGGAGATATTGTTAGTGTTGCAATTGTTAATCATAAGAATGCCAATGAATGGAACAGCCTCAAGCTGCTAACAAACATATACGAAAAGTAACAAAGCTGCCCTGGAAATGACAGACACAGCTGTGGAATTTGCAGCACTCAAGTTTTCCATCTGGCTCCTTTTTTTCCCTAGCTAAGCATTGTGGATGGGGGGGGGGGGAGGAAAAAAGTCACAGTATGTAAGAATAGCCCTTCTTGCACCTTTATTGTGCAATTTTGGAATGTTTACTAATACAAACATTCTCCCAATGTTGCTGTAATTGCTGTTTAGGTTTATTATGTGGTTTACGGATAATAAATAGTAATCTTCCCTAGCATATGGGAAAGAATCTGAACCCTCTCAAGATGAACAAAACATTGTATCTTTCAGTTTTAAAGGCAATCCAACCTGTGTTGCATTGTATGTTCAGATCTACCTTAAAAACTATTAGAAGTTCTTACATAAACAGATGCGGAAGTTTCTTTTAACCTATCAACCATTCCATTAGGATTTCATGTTTCCTAGTATAGAGTTTTTTATGTTGAAGAAAATTGAACTATGCATGAATGGCCCAAAGAATGGTAGAAAATAAGGTGGTGTTAATGCAACAGGAAACGATAATTGCTTACCTAACATGCCAAAAATGCCAGAATGGAATAATTCTATTTTTTTTTTAGAAATCCCTCCTTCCCATCTCAGCAGTTTGTATATTTATTTAAAATATGTTTATCCCACCTTTCCCCTCCCCATCAGGAAGTGCCCAGGGCAGCTTACAGTATCTATGTGTTTCTGTGTATTAGTAGGCCTTACAGTCTTAAAAAAGAAAACAAGACCACTCCTTAAGGAGGCAGCAGCGGCTGGAGGTGGCAGTGGTGGATCTTCAGCTGCACATTTTTTTTCCTCCTTTGCCTCACAATGCCATTGATACAGTAACTGCACCCCCTCATTATGCTTATCCTGATGTTCTTGAATAGAACTCAGCTGTAGCGCCTAGTTTAACTGAAGAGCAAACTAAGATGTTCCAGGCCATCTGTTTTGGCCCTGAAGGGCTCATCAAGAAGGATATAACATTAATTTCCTGTTTGAATAAGTGAACGTTGTGTTGTATTCAACAATAAATGGCCTAACTGGGTCCTTTCAGTTCTTCATGATGATGGTGTCATGTAAAATATTTTCCCTCAGAATGGTGAATTGCTTGCAGCATAACAGAAAAGGCAGTGTGCCAGCCCGGGGAGGGGGTTGGGGCTGGGATGCGGCCAGTAGGCCTCATCCAAGCCTCTGTTCCCAGGCCACGTTGCCCCGATTCAGGCTGCATGGCTTCCTCTGCTCTGCGCCTGCTATACAGCAGGCACAGATCCAAGAAACCCATATAATAGGGGAGGCTGGAACCTCCCCTAGGGCAAGGGCGCGAACGTGCCTGGGATGCTTCGGAGAACACCAAAGCTACACTGGATTTAAGGCACCGGCCTCACTATTCCAGCACAGTTTAGGACTGCGCTCTTACCCAGCACCAGGAAGAAGAGTATTATGGGAGAGAGTTACCTGAGGAGCTTCAAATGTACTTACCTACCTGTCTTCCTGATCCAAACTTCTCCTGTCCTTCTCCTTCTTTACCTATTAGTAATTGTTCAATAAATCTGTTTTTCAGCTGTTCACCTGTAGTGATGTCCCTTTTCTGGGTCACAGGTTACCAATGCGTGGCTTGGGTTTTGAGGGCAGGATCCCTTTGGGGCAGGGCATTCTGCCAACACTAGCTTCACATGTATGTAGGTGACTATTAAAGGGATCTTATAGTTATGGTGGAGAGTTCAATCATATATCGGCTCTGAGCTGTGTCGTTTTACAAGAAACTAAAATGAGGCTTTTTAGCTTAGAACGGGTCTCCGAACTATGGCCTGGGGGCCACATCCAGCTTGCCACAAGTTTTTATCTGGCCTGCAGCAACTTAAAATATTTGACATTATTACTCATTGCACATTTCTCAGTTTCAGCATGGCATTGTTTCTTTGTAAATGCCACATTTCTCTTTTGTTCTGAATCATATCATATGCTGGTTACAAAGAAAAGATCCAAGTAAACATATTCATTCATTTAAATGTCATTCATTCATTTATAAAATGGATTTTTTTCAGCCCTTGAAAATATGTAAAACATGTGATGTGGCCCTCATACTGAAATGTTTGCAGACCCCCAGGGACCTCCAAACTATGGCCTGTGATGCAGCAGCGTAATGATCCTGGGCATGGTGATGAAGAAGCTTTACCATTATTCACTGTAGCCTCCTATCTTGGCGCCTGATCTTTGCAGAAATGTGTGCCAGGCAACTGCTTCTGCTGCACATCACCCCAGAAGGCCCTGTGCCCTGACTTCCTGGGAGAAGTGGCTACCCTGTGCAAGTTTCTGCAAAGATCAGGCACCAAGATAGGAGTTACAGCATGGAACAGTAAGATTTCGCCATTGTTCTACCGTGCCTGGGATTGTTGTGCTGGGGTAGCAGATTCAGCCTGTGGGTTGGAGTTTGGAAACCCATGGTTTAGTAAAATGATGACTTGATTGCAAGAAGTTGTGAAGATGTGGCTTTAAAAGAAGATTAGACAAATTCAATACCTACTTGCTGTAATAGTTCAATGGACCTTTCAGGCTCCAGGGCAACAAACCTCTGAATGTTGGTTGCTGAAGGACAAATGGTGGAGAAGAACTGTTGCTGTCATGGCCAGTTGGTGAACCTACCAGAAGCATCTGGCTGGCCAGACTGGGAAATGAGGTGCTGAATTAGAATGGTCTGATGCAGCAGGGCTCTTGCCTAAAGTAAAACCAATCGACAGTATAAAGTGGTTTACAGGCAAATAGTAATAATAATAAAGTTAAATGGTTCCCTGTCCCAAAAGGGCACACAATCTAAAAAAAATGCAGAACACCACCAGTGACAGCCACTAGAACAGACACTGCACAGGGGTGAAGAGGGACAATTGCTCTCCCTCTGCTAAATATAAGAGGAACACCACTTGCAAAAGTGCCTCTTGCCCAGTTAGCAGGATTTGTGAGAGCAAGAAGAAACCCGGGGGATTCAATATCATTGTGTATGTGAGACATGGCCACTTACAAATAAGGCAGTGTTTTTACATACTCGGGTGGCTCCCTAGGTATGCAAAGGTAGATGAGTTTCTAAATTAAAATTATTGCTTTTAGTTAGGAATGTTTCCTACTAACTTGCATCAGAGGTGGGAGGATCCTATGCTGTTGCTGCCAACTCACAACTATGCTAAAATTCTGGATTTCTTTGTAGTTCTCTATGGGCAACACACATTCTGGCCCCAAAAAGAAGCTTTTGAAAGTATGCACACAATACTTCGGGCATACAGTATGGCCTTCCCTTTTCCTTAACTAAGCTTTCCTCATGGACCATGCCGTGTGAGGGGATCCATTGAAGCAGCTCAATCCTAACTAAACTTTCCTGCATTGATGTAGTAGCGGTGGCTATGCTGCATCCCTTGGGGACATTTAACAGGCAGAAAGTCTTCTCGGGTTTTGCGGGAACGTTTGTCCCCTAGCCCTGGCCTGTGCAATTGGTCAACTTGGATCCACCCCAGCTATACAGCTGGTGCAAGTCCTCATTAATGGATCAGGCATGAAAAGAGAGAAGGGATATGGTGCTTGCTGGCACCACCAATCCCACCCCCTCCAAGGCCCGAACCAACTATTCTGCCCCATCACCAGCACCCAATTATACCCACTGTCTGCCCTCTCCCACCCTTGCACTGCAAAGTGCAGCACTTACCTGCTTCAGTGGGTGTCCTCTGCAATGTGGGTGCATGTGGGAAGTTTTTGGCCTTCCTGCAGATGGGCCTGGAATCTGCGCTGTTGAAACATGCTTTATGACACATTTGCTTCAGCAAAAGAGGACAGATTTGAGGATGGGGGGTAGGAAACTGCAAGTCTTCCTTGGTGCCTATTCAGACTGCTGCTGGAAAATCAAGAAGAAAATATAAATTTGAAGGACTGGGGAAAGGGCCAAAGACGCATAGTTGTAGGCAGAGGAGGATAAAAAATGTATCCAAAATCCATTCTCCTGGCACATGTACACAGAGTGTTTTACGGGTGCTTGAACTATTGGCAGGAATTATTCTCCTGCATACCATGTTTCAATTTTTAAAAGCCTATATTTATTTGTTTGCACCTGTGTCCTGTTTTCATAACAGAGAAAAAAAAATCTGTAGTAGATGAATTATAAGTTCTTTCTCCTCCCTTGGGTGTCTTGTTTGTTTTGTTCCTCGGGATTAGCTCTCATTTCATTTTTTAGGATTTGTCATTCTCATTTTGTTGGATTTGTATCTGAACTAACTTTGAAAAAATCACTTATCTCATAAATCTTTTCCACTTGCCTGTCTTTTGACAAGCAGAATACAATGAAACAAAGTTATTTTCTAAAAGCTAGACTAAAAGCAAAACCAATAGAATTAGCCAGAACAAAAATAAACCACCCACACTTCTGACTGAAACACCTCTCCAAACAGAATTGGAACTATGTAGAAATTGGGGATTCTGCATTTTTATTGCACAAAAAGGATGCTGTGCCACAGGTAAGAGGAAGAACACAAAATGGAAGCAAATAGGCATTTCTTTATTGCTCTAAATACATGGAAAGTGCTCTTTGAAACTCTTTTTCCATATGAGCTGTAATGTTGTCTAATTTTATCACTGTGATTATGAGATAGCAAATGCCCCACAGGCTCATGTCCTTTTTCCTTCCATCCTCTTCCTTTATAACTATATCAATATTTTATATCTATATCAATTCGGTTCATGGACCCCATGACTTTCTCAAATCTCCTTTTAAAGCCATCCAAACTAGTGGCCCATCATCATACCTTGTGGCAGTGAATTCCACAGACTAATAATGCACTGTGCAAAGAAGTATTTTCATTTGTTCATCTCAAATCTACTGCTGGGCTGTTTCATTGGATAAGCCCAATTTCATTATGAGAGAGGGAGATAAGCTTAATTTTATAAGTCTCAAAGCCTAATCCTATTCTTTCCCCTCCGTGAATTCAGCCAGGCCAAAAAGAATTTTTTACCTTTACCCTTCCATAAGTCTCCCACTTTCCAGTGGATCTCCTCTGACCTGTGCCAGCTCTTTAGCTCAGGCACCACTGCCCTAACCTCGTTGATCCCATAGAATAAATTACTCCCTATCAGTGGATTCTGTATCTGTTGGGATTTTAATCCCAACCGATAATGAGAATTGACTGTATATAAGAAACTGCCTTATACTGAACAAGACCATTGCTCAATCTAGTTATTTATTTTCTATAGAGATTGGCAGTTGCCCTGTCTATGCCTAGCCCAGCCCTACATGAAGGATGCAGGAGTTGCACTTGGGACCTTCCATGGCAAAGCACATGCTTTACCAACTATATTCCTTTCCTACTCTGTCTACCACCTCTGTCTTGAAGATATAATTCTAGATAGTAGGCCTTGCTTAAATGGAATGGAAACATTATGATTTTGTTTTATTAGAAAAACCCACCTAGGACATTTTAGAGATTGTCTGTTCAAATGTGAGAAGTCACTTCTGTATTATATCCCCTAGAGTAGTGATTCTTAAACCTTTTAGACTGGGACCCACCTTTTAGAATGGCACTCGTGTTGGGACCCACCAAACGTGATGTCACCGTTGGAAGTGACATCATCAAGCAGGAAGTGCCATCATTGTAACGTAATCAAATGACACTCCTGGAATGTAAACTGGCATTCTTGGACTGCAGCAATTGCACAACCATGAAACATCCCTGACAGAAAGCAAGATTAGGTTCAAATATTACGTAAAAAGCACTGAACTGAAAACAAAATTAAAAAAACTACCTCGTTTGAAAAATTAAACTATGAACACCCACAACAGGAATATAGCAAGAGTAAGGTCTGCAACTTCCAAGATGGCTGTTCCCTGCTTTCTGGGACCCACCTGACATTAGGTCGCGACCCACCAAGTGGGTCCTGACTCACAGTTTGAATAACACTGCCCTAGAATAAAGTGTATATCAATTTTTAATTAGCTCTAAAGCAAACAGGGATGGGCTGGAGTCACTGAGCTCAAGTTCTGAGTCACTTTAAGTCTCCACTCCCCACAACTCAACTAATCTGTGAGTCATAGTGGGCCCTGGTGGTGACTGACACCCCCTCCAGAAATTCCTGAATCCTTTTGACTTCAGTGCGAATCTTTTGTGAAGCGAGCCATGGCACTGGTCAGGCGCAAGTCCACAGAAAAAAGGGAGGTGTTGGGGGCAGGGTGGCTGGTAGTGTTGTCATTTTACATTCTCCAGATGTTCCCATCCCATCTGCAGTCAGCAATGTGCTGAAGTCCTTCACGTCGGCCAACGTTTCATGTATGTAAACAAAAGCCATGTTGTTGTTCGAGCGAGTGTTGCAGCGCAGTGCAGAAAAACAATCAGTTCCATACAAACCTCAGCAATAAACTGACCTTTCCCATCACTACACATCACGGCTCCCGATTCCGCCTTCAGAAGGCGCACCAGGCACGCACAATGGATCAGCATCCTGGAAGGCATCCAGGCTTAGCAAGGTGGGGAGGGGCAGGACAGCATGAGGGAACAGAAGATCACGTGCAGCTGCAGGAAGGTTTATGAGTACAACTCAATTGCAGCTCTCCTTAGAGGTAGTCCCATGCAGCCAGTCATTCAATGAGGCTTCCTCCAGGTTCCTTAAATAGGAGAATAGGAGGACTGCACGTTGCCATGCCCTAGCCATGAGGTTGGAAAACATTCCTTTTCTATCACTAGGAACCTCCTCTGCCCCCCACTTGCCCACTTCCTTTCCTCTCTCTCTGGGCAATCAGGCCGCCCATCTGCCTATTCCTTCTGAGAGCCTGCTCCCTCCTGGCTGCCCCCACCTCCAGCCTTTTACACCGTGTAGTACTCAAAACAAAATCATTAGCCCTTCCTCCTCCCCTTAGCACCCCTGCCTCCTGGCTGGAATTAACCTTCCCCGCTGCTGGTGGCGGAGTCATTGACATACATGATTTGAGTGTACCCAACTGCTTGCCGCAGTCTGAATGCCAGCTTCCAGATTTCCCCACAAGGTCTTTCACTCAACGCAGGACCTGCCGAAAAAGTAATCCAGCACACCCAGATGTGGAAAAAATACACATGTCTTCATGACTCGAGATTTTTTTCAGATTTATGACTCGTTTCCAAGTCAGTAGACTTGAATCACAGCTGAGTCATTGACACGTATGACTTGAGTGTACACGAGTCGGAAAAATATGTGTTTTTGTGACTGACTCAAGTCACATGACTCGAGTTACCATCCCTGGTTAATGGCCAGAATCCAAAAAAGCATTCTCTGTAAGTAGGAAAACACATTTGTAAGTGTATGTGCTGTTGTTGGGTTTCCTCCCTGTGCATCCCTCTTCTACCACATTACATGTGGGCTCTGGATACTCCCCTAAACCTTAAGACTAGTTTTCATGGAGGCGCAAGGGAATAGAGTGGGAAATGGAGGCGGGAATAGCCCTGGTATGAACATTGCACATGTCCCTTGGGATTCTTGAAAATGATAATTTTATCATTGTACTGCATGTGATATAAAATATCACATACATATTCTTGAAGAGATGTGTAGAAATAATGGCAGTGCCTTTGTGAAAATTTGTGCTGAGAATGTAGGCCAGAAAAAACATTATGGAAAATGTGATAAATGGTCATGGAGATTTCATAAGGGAAAATTTTTTATGATTGATTAATATAGTAATACCTCCAACAACATGTGAGATCCATTCCTCGAAAGTTGAGTACTGGCTGAACAGTACTATAAAAGAGAAGCTACAAACTAGCACTGATTGGTCAGAATATACTGCTGTGATTGGCTTATAATAGCTGTTGATTAACGCAGGACAAAGAATGCTGTAACAAAATAGCACTAAAAGGTGTGGCATCATTGCAGGTACTATTGTAATTCAACCATTAACAATGCCTTTTTTGTTTTCAGAAAATTTCCTTTCTGGAACTAGGCAGGGTGGTGGTGGTCCGAAAGATGTGCCCACTCGTGGTGTGTATGGAGTTAGGATATGGCCATTATGCCTCTATCCCCAGGCCGCACGGCCTAATTTGAGACGTACAGCACCTCTGGCTGTGCACCTGCTAAATAGCAGGCGGAGATCCAAGGAGTACATAAGGGAGACTGGAGCCTACCCTGGGGTAAGGGCGCAAACATGCCCTTGCCCCGGGGAGGCTCCTGAGCACTCCCAACGTGTACTGCATACAGCGCAGCCCCACCAGCCTTTGTGTTCCAGCAGTGATATAAGAAGTGTAGCTGGAAGGAGTGCTGCACATCTTCCAGGACTGCCCTCTTTTCCCTCCAAATGTGACCAGAGCTGTGCTTTAGCCGAAAATTGGAAGTGACAGGTTTTGGACATCTGGAGGCTTTAGAAGGCCTTCTGAGGGTCAGGGATGCTGTGCAGCGCCCTCTGTCCCTCAGAACACCTTCCAGACACCACAAGCACCGCTTCGGTCACGTCTTGAGGGGAAGTGGTTGCCATCAAGGGGGAAGAACCAGAGTGGGGGCAGCTTTGCATCCCCACGGAGTTCCACCTGGGGTCCTATGCCTCCCTCCGCTACACAACTGTGTGGCACAGCTCATTTTGTATAATTTTTCATTCTGTTCCTTTTTGCAGTGCTCATGGCTATTTTGCATTTCTTATTGCAATGACCGTGTGACTTTCCATACCCTCTTGTTAAAGTGGAGTCTATCACCATCTCTAAGGGATTCTGTGAGAGGCACATAGCAAAAACGATAAAATCTTCCTAGACTGAATGTGGAGGTTAATGTCAGCCTCTTATTTTCTCACTAATTCACAATGATCTTCCTCTCTTCCCCCCCCCCCCCAGCATATCAGCTCTGGAGTTGCAGAGCCTGGATGTGTTAAATGTTTACAAGAATCCTGAGGCTAACAAAAAGCCCCTGTTCCTCTCTAGTGTCAAAACTAATCTTCCATCCTAGTTTTGTTTCTCAAACCTGGAGGAAGGGTATTCTCCTGAGTGCACATAAAGGATTTTGGAAGAGACTTGAATATTTGCAGATTGTGTTTATATTGAGACTAGTCCAATAGAAAAGGATGGAAGTCATCAATCTATTTTGGTGTAATTGCTAATTTTGTGAATGGTGTTCTAAAAACCAAGTCTGCGTAGCTTACCAATAGTGGCTGTTGGATTTAAGAACAAGTACCTGCTACCCCATACAAATATTCTGAATTTTTAAAAATCGAGAATTATATCAAGTTATTCTGGAACAGTGAGCTCAATTTCCTTTCCGGAAAAGATTTTCCCAGAAACAATTTTAGGAATACAGAGTTTAAAATTGTCAGGTGTGGTACATTTGAGGCCCAATCCTATCCAACTTTCCAACTTCAGTACAGCCCCAAGTTAAGAAAACGAATGTGGTCTCCATGACTGCCCTCCCCATCACAGGATGCAGCATACACCCCACCCTACTTCCACCCTCGTTGGCTTAGCTGCTTCAGTGCTGTAAGGTTGGACATCACTGGGCCCCAGTACACAGTCCATAGCAAACTAGCATTTACCCAAGGTTATCTATGTTACCCAAGATTATCTTCTATCCACGAAGATATATTGTGAGTGTGATCGAGAGCACAATCCAAAGATTTTGCTGGGTCAGTGTAAGTCCCTTATTTCGGGCCAGGGCTGTCCCAGACAGCACGCGGAGGCCACATCTAGCCTCTGTACCACCCCAAATAAGCAGGGAAGCACTGGTCGACTTTGGCTGGCGCGAGGAGGGCAGGGGGAAGGCGTAACGGGGTGGGGGAGGTGGGGTGGACCAGCCAGGGATAGGGGTGGTGCCAGGATCTGGCACTTAGGCCCAATCCTAATCCCTGCTCCCTGGCCCTACACGGGCTGCTCAGATAGCTGGCCCAGTTCCGAGCATCCCTATTGGGACTGCTGGCATCTTACTCCGTAAGGGGCATAAATTCCATTAACCCTGAGTTGTGCCACATGCAGCCCCAGCCCTGCAATGGATATGGGGCATGCCATCTGGCCTCACTATTCCAGCATGGGGTCAGGATTGGGCTGGTAGTTGTTTAGAGTGATTACAAAAAGCTTAATTTGAAAATTACTGAATAGCCTTTCCATAGGTACTATTCTGAACAGTGTAAATCTTTTTTTCATTTAAAAAAAATCCTCCCTAATACTGTGGCTCTGGATCCATTTTGTCTGAACTATGTCATGAAACTGAGAAACTTTATTGCTCTGTACAGTTCTATTAAGAATTTGTAAAGGATCACTTTTGTGTTGACCCCCCAGGAACAAGACAAAGAGAGAAACAAAAGAGAAGTGATTATATATCATGTCTGAAACTTGGCAAATGCATAAAGATAAGTTTGCCCTCCAGGCCATTTTTTATGGAAGAACAAAGAGTGTCCAAAGAAAACATAAGCTCCCTGATTTACTCAGTTCCAAGATTTGGAAGATATCATTATATGGAAAGTATGCTGGTGCATTCCAGCCATTTGTGCCAAAAAATATATATCTGTTCTTCCACATTTTGTGTTACTAAACTCATGGTTAAAGATTAACTAAATTGATTTATTAGTTGTGATGTTGTTTTCTTTCTTTTTCTTCAAAGTGCATTCAGTTTGCTCTGTTTATTTGAAATTCACCCTACTAAGATGTGATTATGTTAACCATCCATGTATGAAAATCAGGTTTCTGGAAAGTATTTGACACCCTTTTGTGCTGAGTGCCAAATTCTGGCTCTTGAACATCACACTTTCTACAAGCTTCACTATTCAGGTTGCCAAAAGATGGCTGGCTTAAACTGAACATCTCTTATACCCATTATCATATGGATACTAGCATGGGGTATGTGAGTAGGGAAACTGGAGAATGCAGCAGTTCTATGGATAGATGAAGAGAGCTTTTTCACAAACCAAAAAGCATCATTAAACTTGGTCTAAATTAAACTCACTCAGAGCATAACTGGAGTTAGGCCAGCATAAACTAAACCAGCAACGTTTGGCCAGCATAAGGGCCACCATAAAGCGTGTTTAGACAACTTTCGGAGTCAAGGAGGATGGCTCACATCTGTGTGCTGGCCTCTCTGACTCCCAGAGTGGTCCAAACATACTTTACTGTGGTCCTTGTGGTGGACAAATCTGCCTTGCACCAGTATTTGAATTAAGTGAACTGGAGATCGAAGAAGATGTAGGGCCCAATCCTATCCAACATTCCTGCACCAATGCAGCCATGCCAAAGGGGCATGAGCTGCATCTTGTGGTGGTGGTGGTGGCTCCTCACAGTGGAGCTCCTCAGTGGAGCTCCTCACAGCCACAGTGGCTCCTCAAGCCCCCAGCTCCTCAAGGCAAAGGAATATTTGTTTCCTTACCTCAGGGCTGCATTGCAGCTACGTCAATGCTGGAAAATTGGGTAGAATTGGGCACTTACACCCTTAAAACAATGGGACATGATTTTGCTCGCGGTGCGGGGGTGGGGCGTAACTCGCATAAAACTTATCAAAGTTCACTAGTTCATTTGGAATTGGGAAGGGAAAATATTATCTCAGTTTCAGTGAACAAAGGAATTCCTTAGCTGATAGTTACTCTGTTTTTGTCAGGCAAGTAGATTTCTGAGAAATAGTCTGACTATTGCAGGTCTTTGGTTTGTATCTGATTTCTGATAAGGTAGCAGACAAGACTCGGATTGCAACAAGTTTTTGCTTTATTGTCAACCTGTGTTAACATTTGCTTTCTTTCTCTTTTCTCTTGCTTCTGTTGTGCCTCTCCCTTACTGCTGCTCCCCCTTCCTTCACCCTTCCCGTCATGGATCTCTAGGAACAAACTGATGAAAGACAAATTGCAGCTGTTAATGATTTAAGCTTCCCTTGACCGAAGTCACACATTTCATTCAAGCGGCCACAAAAGTTAATTGGCATTCAATTTCAATTCTGGACTGAGATTTAGATTCTTAACATTTATTTTTGAGTGTATTTACAGCCCAACCCTATCTCACAATCAGCCATCATATTGCACAGGCTGTCATTACATGAGCCTCTGTAATGGTGTCCAGTTTGCTGCTGCTGATACAGTAGTGGCGTACGATGTGCCAGTAGTGGCGGGGGCAGATTCAGCTGGATTGGGGGCAGTAGTGCTATCCAGCCGGTATGCTGGGCGGGACTTACGTTTGATCGGCAGTCCGCCCGTTGCGTCACGCCACGTTCCGCCACTTTCCCGCCCGCCGGGGTGTGCAGGAAAGCGGCGGAACGCAGTGTGACGCAACGGGAGGACTGCCGATCAAACGTAAGTCCCGCCCAGCCTACTAGCTGGATAGCGCTACTGGTTGGGGGCGTGCTATGGCAGGTAGTAGCATCTAGGAGACCATTTGAGGCCTGACACACTCCCTTCTCTGTACAGTTTTACATTAGCAAAATAAAATAAGTTGAAAAATGGACTTTTCTCTACTGGCCTGATCACCAGCCAGCCCGTGGGATGAAGCAGAGGCTGCCTCAGCATCCTATCTCACAGGTCGGCTGAGGATAGGATTGGGCTGTTTCCAACTAGTGTACTTTTTCTTAAGAGCTGACTCCTTTGACTGGGGTGATTGAAGGATTGGAAACAGAAGTGGCTAAAGCCAATCTACCACCCAAATCCACACTTAAATTCTTCCATTCCGTATTATCCTGCCTATACCCTACCCTGTCAGCACACACCACCAGTCCCTGCAGAGTACCCTGTAACACTCCCACTCTGCTGCCGTTTTTAGGACAGTGGCTTTAGGACAGCGGGGGAATCCTTGGAGTGGAGTTTTTTCACTCACGGCATTCACTGTGCCAGCCCCTTTACAAGAAGTGGGTATGGAGCTCGCTCAGGAGTGGGTGTTGTTCTCCTCCTCCTGCACATTCTCTGAGCATGCGAGAAAAGGCCAGGCAAGCAGCAGGTTGGAGGATGTGGTGGGTCAAGCAAAGAGTGTGGGGTATCCCCTGCAAGCCCCTGTCAGAAATTTTAGATACTTTGATTTGATAGCTTTTATTCTAATTATAATTTTCTCTTTTCAACAGGGATCTGCGGTTTAATAGAATTAAAGAAATCCAGCCTGGTGCGTTTAGACGGCTTAAAAATTTGAACACATTGTAAGTGCCATTCCTCCTGCCTACTTCGCCTTTCATAATAATAGTTTATTACTTTACCTGAGTCAAAGAAGGTTAACCTCCTTATGGCAAATTCAATTTTTTCACATGATGCTGATTCTCAGAGCACAATCCTATCCTGGAGTTAGGCCATACAGTTAGGCCAGCAAAGTTTGGCTGGCACAAGGGACACCATACAGCATGTTTGGACCACTCTTGGGAGTCAGGGAGGCTGGTGCATGTGTGTATGCTGGCCGCTCTGACTCCGAGAGTGGTCCAAACATACTTTAAAGGGTCCCTTGTGCCGGCCAATCTTTTCAGGCCTAACTGTGTAGGCCTAAATCCAGGTTAGGAGTGCGCCCTCAGAGGCTTTGCTCTCCAAGCTACAAATGGCTCTGAAGACAAGGTGGAGGGGCCATGTTTCACAGGATTTCAGGATCTTGCAACCCCTAGCATTTTGCACCCCCTATGGGAACACCACTGCCTTGGTTCCCTCTTCCTTTTCAAATTTCCTGGGTGCAGGAGGGGAGCAGGAGTGGAGGCAATAGGTAGGTGGTGATGGCACCCAGCACCCCTTGTCAATTAGCTGCATGAGGCAAGCTGCCTTAGTCATGAACCCAAACAGGCCAGCCCTGCATAAGGCTTTTCAGAGTACCTCATGGAGCTGATGTACTCCAGTACTTCCTTCCAATGTGACACCAATGTCACAAACTGCAAGGATCAGGCCAGCAGTTTCTTCCTCTCACAAGAGTTTCTGATGGTCCTGGAGTTTGTTGCAGATCCTTCTATTTGAATATTGGGGCAACAAGATGGAAATGTTTTCCTACTTCTATTCTCTCTGCTGTCATGAAAAATGAAACGTCATAAATCAGAATCACTTTAGTCCAGAATAAAACAAGTTCAAGAGCAAATGGCTTGTCTGCTTTGGTCTTCAGTTACATGCGAATTTTAAAAAATTGCAGTCCATGTTATTGAAGGTTGTCTCATTTCAAGATGCCAAATGCTCCCCCTTTCACTTCTATGTTAGTTTTCTGAACTGAACCCGTATTGCTTAGCCAGCTCTGAAATGCAGAAACCTGTTGTAAGATACAATTTTTCTTCACTTTAGCATAATAAAATGTAAAGTTTTAGTTTTGAAACTTTTTTTATTTTATATTCTGATTGAAGATTGTTGTCAGAATTCAAATAACCCTTTTCATTTCATTTCTAGACTTCTAAACAACAATCACATTAAAAGAATACCTACTGGAGCATTTGAAGACCTTGAAAACTTAAAATATCTGTAAGTTACATTTAAGTAACATTTTAAAAAATGAAGTACATGTTTACAGAATGTTAGAGTTGGAAGGAAATTGGAGGTCATTGACTCAAACTTTCTGCTTAGTGTTGAAGAACTGAAGTACATGTTGCACAGTACAGAAAAACTTAAACTTGGTCTCTAAAAGATACACATTTTGCCGGGAGTTACTGGAATTATGAAAATAAAAGCAACCTTTGCTTCTTTGGTGCTTATTTCACTTCATCCAGAACGGCATAAAAGCAAGTTCACAGTTCAGGGGAAAGAGGGGAAGATCTCAGCAGCACCGGCATGTGACAGGATCCTATCCCCTCTTTTTGAACCTGCCGCACAACGTTTTTTTCTGTCCTTAGATTTACACAGCTATATGTCTAGGTCCAAGGAGACCCACAGGCCAACCGGAGGCTCAGTAAGAGTTAAGGGGAAAAATATTTTTCCCTGACCTCTGGCAGGCCTCCTGATCGCTTTCCCACCATTGGATACAGTGCATGCCCCATTGGCATCCTGCTGAAAACATAATCCAATTAATTCACTTTTTTATCTTGACATAAACTTCAATGTAATAATTAATGTTTGAAATACATATTGAATCTGTCAAGAAAACAACTTTATTTTATGTTATTAAATTTTTATTTCGCTCTTCAGGTTTGCAATCTGTCATGGTTTTAGAATTATAAATTTTTTTGTAATTATAATTTTATAATATAATAGTTTTCATATTCTATAGTATTTTAGTCAAAATGCTAATATTTACAAAGGAGTATTCTATCTCGGGGCGCAATCCTAACCAACTTTCCAGCACTGGCATAGCTATGCCAATGGGGCATGTGCTGCATCCTGCAGTGGAGTAGTAGTCAAGGAGGCCAACTCAAGGCAAGGACATGTTTGTTCCCTTACTCCAGAGTTGCAGTGCCCTTAGCCCAGTGCTGGAAAGTTGGTTAGAATTGCGCCCTAAATGATTTACTCCAGTAGATTGCAAATAAATTGTCATAAAAAGCTCCTTATCTTATGTAAGGTCTTGCTTCACAAACAGCCTGATCCTGTCCTGGGCCTAGAGTGGCAGATCTCACAATCTGCTGCATTAAGTCCAGGTGTTAAAATTGCTCCATCAGTCTGTGGACCAGGCAGCTGGAGGCAAACGTGCAGATATCACTGCATCGCAGAACTTCTCCCTTCCTCCACTCAAGTATGTGGGTTAGCAGCAGAGGCTATTTGGGGCAGAATGAGACAAAGAGCAGCCTGGGCAGTGATAGGGGAGGATTTTTAGTTACATTACTGAGGCTCAGATCACTCTTTGAAGCTGCAGCTAATCAATCCACCTGGTGAGCTTTTACACTTGATGCATTTTAGATTATTATTTTTGGGTCTTGCCTTATTAATATCACTAAATAAACATGTATTTTTATTTATTTTATTTGAAGAACTTATACCCCGCCTTTCCCATGCCGAAGCATATGCCCAAGGTGGCTTACAGAGAACAACAAAGTACAATGTAACCATAACACACACACACACACACACACACACACACACACACACACACACACACACACACACACACACACACTCTTGACCAGGGGAGTAAACAAACTATGGCAGAATTTCAGAGGGACAGAGGGAAGACAGCCAACCATCATCCAAAGGCCAGACGACATAGGTATGATTTGAGCCCTCTCCAAAAGGCCATGAGGGAGTGTGTAGTTCTTAATTCTTCTGGAAGGGAATTCCATATTTGTGGAGCTGTTACAGAGAAGGCTCGCCACCGAGTTCCTTTAACTTGGGACAGAGGGAGCACTTGAAGAAGAGCCCCTTTAGATGATCCTTTAGGTAGATCCTTAGGCAGTCCTTTAGGTAGGCTGGGCCTAAGTCATGAAGGGCCTGAAAGTTCAGAACCATCATCTTAAGTTGAGATCGGAATTGAATGGGCAGCCACTGTAGCTGCTGAAGCAGTGGTCCTACTGAGTCAAATCTTCTAGCCCTTTAACCATCCGGGCTGCTGCATTTTGTACTAACTGTAGCTTCCGAACTGTTCTCAAGGGAAGCCCTACATAAAGCGAATTACAGTAGTCCAGCCTTGAAATCACTAACGCATGGACCACCGTGGCCAGGTCATCAAAATATAAGCGTCAAAATATAACTGTCCAGATTGATCTGTTATTAGTGTTGAGCTAAAATTGGGAGAAGGGCGTCTTGTGAAAAATATTGACCCTGTGAAATCCATGTTCATCTTTTGGGATTGCTTTATTATCATGATTATTTGTAAACTTAGTTCCGGTAGGGAAAGTGCACTAAGGTGGTGCCAGAGGCTTAGAAAAGGTGAGTTTTCAGATGGGATTTGAAGGTTTTGAATTAGGAAGCATCCTGTTAATGTTCAGGGAGGCTGTTATAGGCCATAAGATGTAGCAAGAGAGAAATAGCGTATTCGTTTTAGGGAGCAGGAGACCGTCAGATGGTTGAGTGTGGTGGAGGTGGAAGAGCAAAAGATATGAGACCAGAGAGGATGAGGCTATGAAGGGCTTTGACTATAAGGATAGAGTGCGTGTTTTTGAGTGTACATGAAGCCAATGTCCCTTTCCCCCAAGGAGACTCCAGCAGCTATTGCTGCAACCGTAACCATTTTGGTGCCTCTGCTTCTCTGGACGCTGGGCAGTTTATGATTGGGCTGCCCTGGGCCCAATCCTATCTAGCTTTCCAGTGCCAATGCAGCTGTGCCAGTGCTGCAGTGGGGGGAGGGAATAGTCATGGACGCTCCCTCAAGGTAAGAAAGTATTTGTTTCCTTACTTCAGGACTCCATTGCGGTGGAATCAGTGCCAGAACGTTGGATAGGATTTGGTCCTAAGTCATGAAGTGAGCCAAGCAATTCTAATCCTATCCTGCTTTCCAACATGCCAATGGGGCATGCGCGACATCCTGTGGTGGCATCATACCCTTTGCCCCCGAATAATTATATCTGCTGCCTTGACTCTGCCAATGCCAATCTTCCATTGACCCCTTCCAGATCTGGCTTTATGGTACTCCACTGGTGATGTTTGTGAAATCAGTTTCAGTTGTCTTAAAAATTTTTATTTGGAAGCCAGTATTACCAATTTGAGAACAAATACTGTTCAAAGGGTGGAAAAATTGTCTTGGAAGATTCAAGTGTTAATATTAACATGTTGGGATAGTGTTGGGTAATGGTTATCTGTAAATATGTAAAGTTGAACTGTTGGTAACCATCATCACAGGATTCTTGTGATAAAGAATAAATAAAGTATCTTATGTTTTTATACTTCTATAAGATGATAAATTGTAAGTTCACAGTGATTTCATTGAAAGATAATTGAAAATGTCTGTGCATAGTATTCTGTCTTATTTATAAACACACGTAAGTAATTATCTGGTCTGAACATAAAAATATCCAGCAGTGTTCTCCCTCTAGAAAGAACATTTTGGAGCTCCATTCCTCCCTTGGCACAACAAAATCTTTACAGAAAATCTAAATACATAATGTACTTGCCCAAGCCGACTCCTGTAGCTGCCAGTTGTCTTTTCTCAATATGCTTGGGACTAGCTTTGCTAGAAATGGGCGATCCTGGGCGGGGGGGGGGAGGTTTAGAACCTGAGGGCATACATCCAGGGGTGCGCCCCCAGCAGGTGCCACCCCCCCTGCACCCTTGCGCTGCTCCTTCGGAGCGGGCCTGGTTGCTGAGAAGCTGTTGTGCTTCTTGGAGTGATGAGGCGCACTCCGAAGGGCTGCCTGCTTCTTTTCGGAGAGGCAGGACAGCCCTTCAGAGCCACGCTGGGTCGCTTCTGGAAGTGGTTTCCGTGGCAGAAGCTGCTTTTTGGAGCGGTGAGGTGCATTTCAAAGAGATGACTGCCCCTTCTTGGAGGGACAAGCAGCACTTCGGAACTGTGCCAGGTCACTATGGGAAGCGACTTCTGTGGCTAGTAGTAGCTGTGGAAGCTGCTTCCCAGAGCAGCTTCCACTCCTCGGTGGGTGGCCTGTGTTGCCGCCCCGCCCCAGCCCAGCACCCTGGGCACTTGCCCCACTTGCTCCCCCCCAGGTCCATCACTGGCTAGAGGTTGTGACAAATTTGACATCAATAATGGCCCACATAAATGGCCCCGTTCTATTTCTTAAGACAGTTAGTTATTCTCATGGTTTATGAAACTACTTTGTTGTTGTTTATGTTTTGTGAGCCTCTAATTTTGTTGGTTTCTTTAAAAAGTCTGAAATGGATTGTAGGATTTCAGCTTTCACAGCTGTGTAATTGTAGTGCCTTAAAGGCACTGAGTAGACAAGCATAGGATTGTGCTCTATGTCTCATTAAAGTGGCAATTATTACTAGATAAGTGGGTATAAGATTGCAGCCTTAATTATTTTGAATCAGAAATAAAATAAAATGCCACCACATTTTCAAAAACATGGAAATATTGGGATCTTTAAGCAAAAAACTTTAAACTGCAAGGCAAGAAGCCAGTTGAGAATTTTTTTTTAAAAAAAATCATTATTGAAGTCATCACTATTTATAATTCTTTTTATACTTTTGTATGCAACTATTTTGTACTCTTCTGCATTCCTTGTTAAACAGTAAGCCAAGTTAGTAAGTAAAAGAAAAGCTTCTGTAGCCTTTGTCATGAGACCTCGCTTTGTGTGTTTGGAATGAGATTTTTGGGCCTTCCTCTTTCCATTTTATGTTTACATTCATTTGTTTCCCATTTAGAAAGATATTAGCACACACACCTGTAAGGAAGATAAGTCTATTGAATATAAACATATTTCTTTTCAGAGTTCTGTTTATTGGTGGGCTTGATAAATTCTTCCCATCACTTGTTCTGTTTTCTACTTCTTTAACCTTTTAACAATTTCTGAATCTTAGAGCAAAATGTAAAGTAGGTGATTCACTAGTCGAGGGTGTCTCAAGCGTGCCACAAGGCATGTTTGTACACCCAGTGAGTAAGCAGCACCAGTAGGGAGCCCTGCGCCACCCACTGAACCTGCATCTAGGCCTTCCCTCAGATGGCGCAGGTAGGATGGCGCTAGGTAGTGGAGGGGCAATGGAAGGGGGCTCAGAGGCTTGGAGGGGGAGTTTTGGGATGAGGGGAGAGCAGAACAGGGTGGATCATGCCTGGGATCGGGGTGAGATCAGCAGGCCTCTCGCACTGTCTTTCCTCCCAGGTCTGATAGCCTTACATGGGGTTGCTCAGATTTCTACCACCTAAATAGCTGGCAGAGATCTGAGTAGCCCCATGGAGCAGGCAAAGAAAATATCCCCTTACCCCAAGAAGTCCTCCGATAGAAACGTTGCTGAATTCGATCACAATCATAGACAATCTCAGTTCTGTATGTAAAAAAAACACCACATAAAAATCCTGCACCGATCATTCTATGTATGCTTGTAACGATCATACAGAGAAGAGGATTCTTCTTACATCTGATTACCCTGCTAATTGGGCAAGAGGCACTTTTTCAAGTGGTGTCCTCTTATATTTAGCAGGGGGAGAGCAATTGTCCCTCTTCACCCCTGCGCAGTGTCTTTTCTAGTGGCTGTTGCTGGGGGTGTTCTGCATTTTTTTAGATTGTGAGCCCTCTTGGGACAGGGAGCCATTTAACTTGATTATTACTATTTGCCTGTTAACCGCTTTGTGAATCTTTATGGAAAAGCGGTATATAAATACTATTGATTGATTGATTGATTGATTGATTGATTGATTGATTGATTGATTGATTGATTGATTGATCTGAGTCTTGAAAATGAATAGGGAGAGATGCTCAACAATCCCACTGGTAAATTTTGGGAAGATAAATGTCAAAAAAGGGAAAATAGAATGAAATCCATTTAAGATATAATTGTACTGTACATTCTACAGTTTTTCTGTTCTCGATCATGATGTCAGAGACAAATTGACAGATTGTCAAGTGAAATGTGTTTTCAATGTGCATATATGTCTTGTTTTGTTGCTTTCTAAGTGTATTTGGAAAACTGTCCTCATGTGTCACCTTAATTCTTTCCCACATTAATGTGGCTCTTGTTTTGTATACTAATATTACTGATTGTTTCTTGTTTCAGCTATTTGTACAAGAATGAAATCCAATCAATTGACAGGCAAGCATTTAAAGGACTTGCCTCTCTAGAACAACTGTAAGTGCCTTTTCTCTTCTGTGCTGTCATCTGCTTGCCTCAGAGGAAAAGTGCACGTTTTGGTCAACATTTCTTGCTGCATGCCTTGCATGTCTGCACAGAATGGGTTTTTTAGTCAGTGTGGTTGCAGTCATTGGCACATAGAAAATTTGTTTGTCAGAATCTTCCTTCCTGTGTTCTTACTGTAGTGATTTAGATTTCAAATATCTCTGTTCGTCCTACGACATCTTCAAAATTAAATGTAGTCTGCATTATGTTTAGGTCTGCAGTTTCTTACAAACATTTTAGAGGAGAGTTGTTTTTTTTAAAAAAAATAGAACTGCTTTTGCTTCAGGGGCTCAATGTATTGGAGAAAATTTAGATTTTGGTTTGCAGTGATGTGGAAACATTTTTAATCTTCAACTGACTAAATGGCTGCTCTGCTTATGAAGAACAAATGAGCATGAGTGCATGCTGAAAAGAAGTGGAAAGTGCAATAGTCTTTTGGGGCTATGATAGATTTAAGCCATGCATGCAGCACTGCTGATGAATTGCATACTGCATGCTATGGTTGGGTGTGTGTGTGTGTGTGTGTGTGTGTGTGTGTGTGTGTGTGTGACTAGAAGGCCTGGTAGTAGTAAGTAATAAACCTCCTTCTCCATAGGCTGCCTAGCCTCCAATGGACCTCTTTGAACCTACACAAGCTCTTTTGCTGGCATAAGGTTGAGGGCTGGGGCTGGTAAAGGGGAAAAGGATTTTGGTGTGTACTGCTGCTGCCAAAGTCCTCCCCCTCCCACCCCTGGTTTGGCCCTCTTCCTGGCCTGATCCTCCCCATCCCACCCGCTCCACCACCTTACTTGTCTGGGAGCCACATGAAGCCCCTGGCTGTTTGCACTGATAGCACCCTAGCACACAATGGTGACCTGGCATTTGTGGCGCTGCCCTGGGACTTATAGCAGAGGATCTCCATATCCACCACTGTAGGAGCCCTATAAGATTGGGCTTTAAGTCAATGACTCCCCCCCCCCGGAGATATTGGTTATCGAACCTGGGATCTTCTGCATACAAAGCATGTTCTCTGCCACTGAGCTATGGCCTCTACCCAAGACAAATGATCGTTTTTTTACTCATTTAGTTTTCTAACTCTGATCACTTTGACATAATGACAGCAGCTAGTAGGACACTTTTGTACACCATAAGAACAGCCTTATTGTAATAGACCAAAAGTCCATAGAGTCCCGTATTTTCTAATCCTAACAGGCAGATAGAACAACTATCTCAGGGCGCAATCCTAACCTGATGTTAGGCCGGCAAAGTTAGGCCAGCACAGTTTGGCCAGCACAAGAGACACTGTAAAGTACGCTTGGGCACCCTTGGAGTCAGGAAGGATGGCGCACCTCTGTGTGCTGGCCTCTCTGACTCCGAGAGTGGTCCAAACATATTTTACCATGGCCCTTGTGCCAGCCAAACTTTGCTGGTCTAACTGTGCTGGCCTAACCAGATTAGGATTGCGCCCTCACTCACCTCTACCTATGGCCTCCACCAGCTATGTAGCTGGCATAAATCCAAGGAGAGGAACAGGATGGGGTGAGCTGAAAAACTGATGATAGAATCTGGTGTAAATGGCTGCAATTAGGAACCACCTCCTTCCGTCCTAGTCCTAAACCTCTGCCTCCCTGCCCACAAGCCACACCCTCTGCCTCCTTACATGGTGTGTAAGGAGGTTCTGGTGTGGAACCGTTGATGTGTGCAGGGAAGCCAGCAGGAGCTTCTACAAGCTTATCGCATTTAGCAGTTGCATGTGATATGCAGTGGCACCACACCATTTAAGACAGCAGAAGGTGACTTCCGCTGTTGTTAGTGAACCATAGGATTGGACCATAACTTCATTTTCACATTAGTGCTGCACAGCTCTAACATGGCTATCAGGTTTTTCTTTCAGCAGTTTAAGAAAAAAACTTTCCTATTCCTCTGTTGTGAAATTCTCTCTGTATTGCAGTGAATTAACAGTCTCTCTGGTCCTGAATCTGTTATATCTAGCTGCAAGCACATATAATGTTATCACAAATGACATTCATTTAAGAAGTGACTTGAGACCATCAGCTCTGTATCTTATGCACTTCCTTTTTTCTTTTTTTCTTTTTTCTTTTGTATATATGAATGGGATTCCAGGCATTCAATAGACAGTTTTATGCCTAGTTGTAAAAGTATAGAACAGTATGACATTCTGGTGCACTTGGATAAATATTTTTGCTGCTTCAACCAGAACCACCCTCCTTTTGAACTTTTCCTGGTTTGGAGGGAAAAATTATACTTTTTGAACGTGCACAATGATTATTTTTTTAAAGTTGCACATATGAAATTTAAGATTAACAGTGAAGGAACTTTTGCTCATGTATTTCAGCTAAAGATACATTTTAACGGACAGTATACAGGAAAGGCATCCTGCAGATTCTGCCTTTGGAATCATTAGCTGCCAATTGCTGCTATGCTGTACAAAGGATTATTGCCTAAAGAATGATTCTCATTGTTTTTGGTCACTAACAATTTTTCTTCCTGAGTTTTATTAATTGGGACATTAATCTCAGAATATTTTAGCGTAACAGAATAACTGTGTCTGAGGTTAATGGAAAACACACAGGAATAAAATTGTTCATGGAAGTTGCCTCGAACACAACTTGCAGCCCAATCCTAAAATGCACTGGGATATCAGGATTGCATGGCCTCCACTGCATCCAACACAGCTTAGGAGCAGGCTCGAGGTAAGGGGGGCATTTTTCCCCTTACTTTGAATGGGAATGTGCATGCCCCAGCCTGCCCAGGCTGGGGCTACTTTGATCTGCACAGCTATTTCTGCAGAAGTCTGAGTGGTTTGGTGTAATGCCAGGAAGCCCAGGATGGGGGTTAGGATATGGCAGAGGAGGCCGCCAACAATCCTGCCTCCCCCGGACCTGATCTCCCTGCCAACCCCAACCCCCTGCCTCTGACGCAGCCTTCCCACTGGCCCTCCCCTGCCTGGTGCAAATCTTACCTCCACCAGTGGCCATTGGTTCCAATGCCACATTGGCAGGCTGGGGTGGGCCTCTCCACCACTGCAGGGACCGCTGCACTGGCTGAAGCCTCAGATAGGATTGCACTCAATAGAGTTACCACTTAATTAGAAAGTTTTTCTTCTCTCTTTCTACATCCATTTTCCTTCCTAAGAAGGCAATTTCTGCTGCAACCTTGGTCAGCATCATATGCTACAAGCATGCCCTTCTCCTGCATCTATCATTGCATCCTATCATAGCGGAACATGGCTTTAGTATCTCTATTTTTTTTTATGGATATTTAGTAGAGTACCTATTTTTTCTTACTCACTATGTGTCACAAGTTCTTGTTTCTGAATACAAGTCCCTTTTGGTTAGAAATAGTCATCTTGCCCCTTAGTTTAGTAATTAAGGCTGCAATCTTGGCCCATTGATGGGCCAGGGTAAGTAAGTTCCCTATGCCAGCCCAGGAGTGTTGCAAAAGTAACACTTTAAACACCTCTGGGAGAGTCAGCTGAGACAGTGCATGGATGTGTGCTGGCTTGCGGAGGCTATATCCAGCCTCTGCACCACCAGACCAAGGTAAGCTTGTGCTGGCCAAGACGGCCAGTAGAGAGGATTAGGGGGGCCAAAAGAGGAGCATTTCAAGGCAAGGGAGGGTGGGCAGAATGTGGACCAGTGAGTGGACCAAGACTGGGGAGGAGGGTGAGACCAGTCTGGGTGACTTAGGCCGAATCCTAACCCTTCTCCCAGTATTACATAGGGCTGCTCAGTTTTGCCCTAACAATTTTGCTGGCGCAGATCCAAGTAGCCCCATAGAAAATAAATCCCTTACTCCCGAGTTGCATGGGAACCACGTCTACCCTTTGCTGGATATGACACAGGCCAGTTGGCCGGCCTATTGTAGTGCAGGATAGGATTGGGCTGTTAATCCTTTCCTCTCTGAAATCTAACCTATCATTATATTCTGCTCTTGCTGGATTTTTAGAAATCAGAATTATTATTCTTACACTTGTAAGAATAAAATTTATATCAACAACAACAACAACAAAGAGTGAGATGTCACCTTTTTATTCTCAGTCTTTCCGTGGTTCAGTGAAAGTGCTGGGAATGGAACTCTAGACTTTTTAGTTGTAAAACATTGGCCTTCCCTGCTGTTCTAGTACTTAGTGAAATCAGAATAATTAAAAAAATACATTGCCAATGTGTGATAGGAAAATGAACTGCATTTTATAGTTTTTCCTACACACAATAAATTATTGCCCATATTCTAATATGTATTGACTTGGCAAAAAAGCACTTTTAAAAGTGGTATCTTCATATTTAGAAAGGGAGAGCAACTGTCCCTCTTTGCCCCGGCATGCCATCATTTTCAGTGACTGCTGGTGTCTCTTCTGCCTCTTTTCAGGATTGCGAGCCCTCTAGGTTAGGGAACTATTTATTCATTTATTTTACTGTGTACACCACTGTGGAAACTACACTTGTTGAAAAGCCATATATAAATATTCCTATTTATATTAATGATGTCCTTTTTTTTGTAAAGGTTTAAAGTGAATTGTCCTAATCAGGCATACAGGAGGGACTTCTATATCTGTGGGGGTTCCATTCTGGAAACACCTCACGGATACCGAAATCTGCAGATACTAGGGTCCACATTTAAAGCGCTTTGAAAACAAAAAAGCACCAAAATCACATTTCCTACCTTTCATCATGGGCAGTGCAATCCTAAACCCTGCACAGCGTCAGCGCAACAGCTACGCCCTTAGCACTGACGCCAAGCCATTAGCGCTGATGCGGCAGCGCCAATCGGCACCTCCGCATCAGTGCTAAGGCAACAGGACCGGCACTGCAGGCAGCGCCGGCCCTGCTGCACCCACGCTGAGCCTTTCTCATGTCAACCAAAGCTGGTCGGCACGAGGGAGGCTCCGTGCCGAGGCGGCACAGAGATTGGAGGGAGGGAGGGAGGTGGAGGCAGGACTTGGGCGTGACATGGGCGGGCTTGGGAATTGGCCATACAGCCACGTCCTAAGCTTGTCAGGGAGCCCGCGCAGCCTCGATGCGGGCCGCGTGGTCTCCTCAGATCTGTGCCCGCTCTTTAGCGGGCGCAGATCCAAGGAGCACATAGGGGAGGCTGGAGCCTCCCCTACGGTAAGGGAGCGCACGCTCCCTTGCTGCAGGGAGGCACCAGCCTGCACCTACCCAGCGCTGGATAAGGCGCTGGCCGGCCGGCACTCCTATCCCAGTGCTGGGTAGGATTGCGCCCAGAATCATGCAGTTTCCCAGCCTGTAGAAGTATTTTTAGCCTTGAAAGACCCACTGCACTGCTGCCCATTTGGAGCATGTTATACAAAATGGGATTTATTCCCAGCTGGAATTGCAACTGTAGTCTACAATCCCAGGCATACTTATTTGAAGATAAATCTCACTAGTCACAGTGTAAGTTGATGTATGTAAGATAAAATTTATGAATTTATCTAGACAATCGGGGTGGGCTTTTGAACTCCTCTCCATCTAAGAAAACCTTGTTAACCTGATATTATTGGCTTATTATAATTTTTGTAGAAAATGAACTGTTCAGTCTAATAAATGAAAAGTGCAGGAATGCTGTCTGAAAAATTTTCTTTACTCAATATAGTTTTATTACAATAAATAATTTTAGGCTTATTTTTGAACCTCTGGTGGTTAGCTTCATAATGACCATATCTGAAAATACATCCAATGATATAAATCTGGTCTGATATGCCAGTCCGTAATATTTTTTACTTTTCTATTTTAGCCATTGCTTCTTGCATAAAGCTGGTATATTCTGTTCAAGCAGACTACGAGATCTGAGTTATTTTTGCATATTAAAAAAAAAGCTTTGGGAGTCCCAGTTTATTAAACACATTCTGTTTGTGTTCTTCTAACATTTAAACAGGTATCTGCACTTTAATCAGATTGAGACATTGGAACCAGAATCATTTACCCATCTTCCCAAACTTGAAAGGCTGTAAGTTTTCATTTTAATTCTTTTCATTAGATGGCAGTTTTTTGCACTCAGGCAAAATTCTCATAAACTATATAGAGACTGACAAGCCAATTCTGATGGCCTCGTTCAGTTTCACTTTCCATAGGGCTCAATAAGTTTTCTTTGTCAGCCATCAGCTTGTCAGTTTCAAACCCATTGGTGTGTCGCAACCCACAGTTTGAGAAACACTGGCCTAGGTAAGTGGTGCTCCTACAGGAGGGATAAACGCTATGTGCTGTAGGAGCCTGAGCTCCTCTTCTTCAGAGCTATTCGCGGCTCGGAGGCTTTGTTCTTGAGCTGTGAGTGGCTCTGTAGGTGAGGAGCCGCGTTACACAGGAGCTCAGGCTTAGCATTCCAACTCCCCCCACCCCCGAATCCTTCAATAAGGGGTGAATTCTGTAAATAGGCTGCCACTACTAAGGCCCTTTCACCAGTTGCTTCCACCTCACTTTAGATTATCTCAGTGCCCTGACAGATTGATTTGGAACAGATGTTCCTTCAGGTAAACCGGTCCCAAACCATGGAGGGTTTGAAGGTATGCTGGAGCAGTTTGAATTGTATATGAACATCAACCATTGCTTCTTTAAACAGAAGCAAAATGCGTTTTCCCAGATAATCGCCGAGCACAGTGTTTCTCAAACTGTGGGTCAGGACCCACTTGGTGTTTCAGGAACTGATATCAGGTGGCTCACGGAAAGCTGAGAGCAGCCATCTTGGAAGCTGCAGACCTTACTCTTGCTAGATTACTTGTGTGAGTGTTAACAGTTTAAATTTTCAAGTGAGGGTTTTTAAAATTTTGTTTTTAGTTCAGTGATTTTACATAATATTTTGTCCTCATCTTGCTTTCTGTCAGGGATGTTTCATGGTTGTGAAATTGCTGCAGTCCAAGAATGCCAGTTTGCATTCCAGGTCATTTGATTACATCACAATGATGGCACTTCCTGCATGATGATGTCACTTCAGGCCATGATATCACTTCTGGTGGGTCCTGACACAAGTGCCATTCTAAAAAGTGGGTCCTGGTGCTAAAAGGTTTGAGAACCACTGGCCTAGCAGCTACATTTTTATATACCACAGTTTCTGAATAGTAATAAAAACAGTTCTGCATGAAATGCATTGCAGTAGTCCAAACTGTAGGATACTTAGAGCTTGGATAATTACTGCCAGGAGATCCCTGTTCAGTAGAGTCCTTAGCTGATGAAAGGCACTCTATGTCATTAACAGCACTTGGGCCTCAATGACAAAGCTGGATCTATGAGCAGTTCAAATCCATTTGGGAGTTCAAATCTATCCAGAACACAGTGACCATCACCTCCCTGAGCAGATGAACCAACCACCAGCTATATCGCCTTTTTGGGACTAAGCGTTGTTGTTTTGCTGGCTCACATCTAGTTCATTACTGTTCCCTAGCAATGGTTTAGCATTGTAGAAGGTCCTGCAACAAGATACTGCAATATGTAGAACTTCCTGAGAGGAAGTCCCACTGAACCCAGTATGGCTTACTTCAGTGTATGCATGCCCTAAATCACACTGATAGGCTACTGGGATGGGTGGAAGTCCTGCAGGGAGCCATTAGTATCCCTACAGGGGTAGGGGAAGAATGCTAGGTTTTGCAAGGTGCCTTACCATGCCCTGTAAATCACTCCTCTCCCTAACAGGGGAAGTGTTGCTTGGATGGAGTGAGGGAGGAGTGATTTACATTGCTCCTTTTCTATCTGGTTCACATTTTCCCAGTTGATGTGTTCGTTCTCTCTCTCTCTCTCTCTCTCTCTCTCTCTCTCTCTCTCTCTCTCTGTGTGTGTGTGTGTGTGTGTGTGTGTGTGTGTAAATGATCTTCCTCTTTCTTCCAGTTCAGTTTTTCAGTGAACTGAAAGTTCCTTCCTGCCAGAGGAATAATGCCTATCTACGAATCTTCTGCGTACACCGTCCCTTTAACCCCTAAAACTCACCAGGAAGCAAAACAATTCAGGGCTTTTTTTTGACTTCTAGGTTTTTCCATAGGAAATATTGGCAGGATTTTGGCAAAATGGTTCAAAATAATAATTAACAAATGCAATACTTCAACAGATTTTTACATAACAACCGAATATCTCATCTAATTCCTGGGACATTCAGCCATTTGGAATCTATGAAAAGATTGTAAGTAAATGATTTTATTTTCTTAAAATAAATGGATTGAAACTATTAAACGACTTGCAACTTGTTCTGTAATCTACTATTCTACCCAACAGACAAATTTTATATGTGCAGTCTCCATTATTGATATGTCAGCTTCATCTGCCAACAAGAAGTAGTATAGGGAGAACAAATAATTTGTGGTAAATTCTCCTTTTACTTGTTTGTCTGCCAATGGTCCAGATTCCCTGTTAAGTGATTGTCAGTCAAGGCTAGGGACTCTAACCCCTGCTAACTGGGCAAGAGGCACTTTTTCAAGTGGTGTCCTCTTATATTTAGCAGGGGGAGAGCAATTGTCCCTTTTCGCCCCAGCACAGTGTCTTTCTCGTGGCTGTTGCTGGTGGTGTCCTCCATTCTTTTAGATTGTGAGCCCTTTTGGGACAGGGAGCCATTTAACTTTAATGTTATTATTTGCCTGTAAACCGCTTTGTGAACTTTATGTTGAAAAGCGGTATATAAATACTAGTGATTGACTGATTGACTCGATGATGTTGGGGGATCCTAGGGGTAGGGGAAATTGTTCCTTCGATTGCTTTGTCAATAGAGATGGGCAGTAGAGAGGAAGTGGGGAGATATCTTGCTTAGCCATTGGTCATGCTTTCCTTCAAAAGACCTGGCCTCCTATTGGATGGATTACAGAACACCCTAGAGCAGTGGTTCCCAAACACTACCTTTCCATGGTGCCCCACTCCAATTGTAATTTTTTTCACAACGCTCCTCATTGTGTTTCCCTTTAAATATACCATAGTGCCTTTGAACTGTCTTGTGGCACTGCAGCACCCCTTTGAGTTTGCTGTGGTGCTTCAGGGTACTGTAGTGCACCGTCTGGGAACCGCTGCCGTTAGAGTTTTGGACCATTTTTGAGAAAACAAGTAGAAGAAGAATTCATGGTAAGCAAATTTTAAAATGACATACAGTATATATGTATCACTTTCTACTCAATGAATATTTTATTATTCTAACTAGAAAAGCAAGTACAATCTTTCTGGCCAAAAATACTATTGAATTTTAATATCTCTGTATTTTTTTATATCAATCACATTTTTAACCACTCTTCTTTCAAATCACTGAAGTGGCATCCATGGTCCCGTCCTTATCCAGACAAAAATCCAGAAGATAGATTGGACTGAGAGATAGTAACTGATCCAAGCTCATCCAGTAAATTTGGAGCTCAGTGGGGATTTGACTTGGAACTCCCCAGGATAAGTCCAGCCCTCTAACCATTACGCCACACTTGCTGATAATGGTTGCTGTATGTCATATGATGAAAAGATATGTGTAGAAAAAGGTGGCATAGAACTAGTGACAGCTTTTAGTTTGCATATGGTTTGCATATATGCATATGCATATAGTTTGCATATGGTGCATAGAGTTTACAATTCTTCCAAGTAGGAAGTCAGTACTGACTTTGAATGAATCAGAGCCTTCAGAATTGTAATTCAGTACTTTTCTGCTTGATCGTTGCTTAGTTTACCACTTGTATCTTTTGCTAGGACATCCTCACTTACTTGCATTTAAGTGTCTAGAGTCTGAAGCTTAACAGAGAAGTGTCAGTAACCTGCTCATATCCTGAGCATTTTTTAACATTTTTGTGTGGCAGATAATGTCATCATATGGTACTTGATTGCCTTGCTCTATCCTAATTTTCTTAGTATACTTTTTCCATTTTCTTCACTTCATTCAGTACATGAGATGGAAACTGAAGAGTCTCAATTTAATGGTAACGGACACCAATACATTTCGTATGCCCTAGCATTCAGATTTTACTATTCTGAAAAAAGTTACAGTGTCAGGTAACTTATGTGTTGTTTAATTGAGGGCTCAATCCTAAACTGAGTTAGGCCGGCATAAACTAAGCCAGCAACGTTTGGCCAGCACAAGGGACGCCGTAAAGTATGTTTGGATCCCTCTTGGAGGCCAACAAACAGATGTGAACCATTCTCCCTGACAAAGTTTGTGCTGACTAAACTTTGCTGGCTTAGCTTTTGCCGGCCTAACTCCAGTTTAGGATTGCACTCTGAGATGCCTGAAATTCTGGTAACTCCTATCAGTCAAGTAAGTTTTTTCTCATTGATGTCTATAGCGATAGTTCCTTGTTTTACCCAGGCGCCTGGATTCAAATGCACTTCACTGTGATTGTGAAATACTGTGGTTGGCTGATTTGCTGAAGACATATGCTGAATCTGGTAATGCCCAAGCTGCAGCTACTTGTGAATATCCAAGAAGGATCCAGGGACGATCTGTGGCTACAATAACACCAGAAGAACTTAACTGTGGTGAGGTGGTTTTTGTTTGTTTAAATGGTGTAAATCTGCCATTTTGGGGGGATCCTACACATATTTTCATGGGAAATATCTTGTTCATCGGCCAATCCTTTTAACATTAATGACTACCCATTAAATTGCTTCCTGCACTCTTTTCTCTGCTGTACTTTTGGATGACTTTGGTTCTTTTACTTTTACACTATAAAATCACGTCGTTTTGGAAGATACAAAAGCTCCTCCTCATTATATGTGGGAGTAAACCATAGACATAATCGAAAAATCGCAACTTGTGCCTACCATTTTTCTTTAAAAAAAAAATAGCACAATTTTATATGGTTTCTATTTGATAATTGTTACTTTTTCCTACCGTGAAGAAAACATAATTGTTGTTGTTCAGTCGCTAAGTCGTGTCCGACTCTTCGCGACCCCATGGACCACAGCACGCCAGAAAACATAATACAAATTGATTAGATCTTCTTTGGAATGTTCGTTGGTTATGGGGCAACTGAGCAAATGAAATGTACAAAACGTCAAGCTAAGTTGCTAAACATCCTTGTGTGCTATTAAAGGAATGCGCATACATAAAACAAAAAAGTAGAAATTAAAACCAGTGCAAAAGAGATAGCAGATGCTTTAAGGCAGGCCTGCACAACTTGTGTTCCATGAAGCCAAATACGGCCCACCCACTGTGTGTAGTGGATCCACAAGGCACGCACTATGTATGGGTTAGACAGAAAAAAAAACCCACCAAAGGGATTGTCAAGCATCTGGTAGGCCACAGTACACTGCTGTGGCTTTTATTTATTTCACATTTAATACTGCCCTTTCTCCAAGAAGCTCAGGGTGGTACACCTAGTACCTCCCCTCCTTTTTATCCTTTTTAACCTTGTGAGGTAGGTAAGGCTAAAAGATAAGGTCATCCAGGTTGCGAGCCTAGGCACACTTTCCTGGGAGTGAGCCTCAATGAACTCAGTGGGACTTACTTCTGAGTAGACATGCATAGGATTGGCCTGCCAGGAAACTGCATGGATGAGTGGGAATTTGAACCTGTTCTTCCAGGTCTAGTCCCACACCAGAACCTCTGTACCCTCCTGGCCTTCAACTTGGTGCTTTGCAAGCTGTGAAGATCCGCTATGAGGTATTTATTATGAGGTGCTGCTGCCTCATAACCTTCATGGCACCTTTCCTTCAAATTGTTATTAATTCTGTGGGAAATGGTGTGAAAGGAGATTTTGATAAGCGGGTTATTGATTTTGATAAGCAAGCTTCTAAAGCAAGTTACGTAGGGGTGGAACAGTTGCTTGTCTGCGCTGCAAGCTGCGCACTTGAGTTAATGGCTGGGAAGATGTCTTCCGTAAAATGTGTACAGCCTGTTTGTGCTTTGCTCAGATGCATTTTAGTAATATTGAAACATCAGCATAAAATATTATTATTAATGTTGCTGAGGTCTGCACATTACTTTTAATTATAGCATTAGAGAAAGTGATATTTTCCAATTTATGTTAAAAATAATGAAATAAATTGTCAGTGTATTTTAAATCACAGTTTTGCAAAGGGGTCTTTTTCTTTTAATATGTTTTGTTGATGATACAGAGCGGCCAAGAATTACGTCAGAACCTCAGGATGTGGATGTTACCTCAGGGAATACCGTTTACTTCACTTGCAGAGCTGAAGGCAATCCCAAGCCAGAAATTATTTGGCTTCGAAACAAGTAAGGTGATTTTAGAAAATAAGAGAGTGTTTCTGTGTAGATTCACATTAAAAGAATAGTTAACTAGATAAACGCTTTTAGAAAAGCATCACCTTTATTGTAAAGGCTGTAATTGCATGCATGCACGTGTATGTGGACATGCACGCACATACATGCACACTGAACAACATTGCTATTTTAATTTTCAGTTCTTCTGTATGTTTCAGTTCTTCGGTATGTATATTAAAATACAGTAGTTGTGGTTTAAAAGGGCAAGTGCTATAAGTCTCTCTTTCCACAGTAATGAGCTCAGTATGAAAGCAGATTCCCGTTTAAATTTGCTTGATGATGGCACTCTGATGATTCAGAATACTCAAGAGACTGATCAGGGCATTTATCAATGCATGGCAAAAAATGTAGCTGGTGAAGTGAAAACCCAAGAAGTCACTCTGCGCTACTTTGGGTCACCTGGTATGTAGATTTTTTTTTTAATGCTCAAGTTTTGGAGAATATTAGTTTGATTTTATATGTTTTACTCAGGGTTTAATAGTACAATATTATTGGTATACAATATACCTTCTGCAAACTCAAACTGATCAAATGAAAAAGATAGTTAGTTAGTTAGTTAGTTAGTTAGTTAGTTAGTTAGTTTGTTTGTTTGTTTGTTTGTTTGTTTGTTTGTTTGTTTGTTTGTT